>JAVJIF010027135.1:0-68920 GCA_038442645.1 Agave tequilana
CTAAGGCACAGAGAGGAATTCTCTCTGTCGGTCGACTGACCGATCGACCGCCACCCAATAGAGAGTTGGGTGAGCCAGTCGGTCTACCAATCGGTCGATCGCTCCCTTGCTACGGTCGACCGGTCAGTCGACTGAGCCAGGCTTTGGTCGGTCGACCGCCAACTGCCCAAAAACAGGTTTATAGGGTAAAAATTTGGTCTTGAAAACACCTAAAAATTTCAATAAAATCCCACAAATTGCAAAAAATAAGTTCATGTAAATAAGTTGAAGTACAAATATGTGATAAAAAATCAACACATATTACAAAAATGTGAACTATTTTGGGGTAAAAAATTTTAGGCTTAAATCAAAATTCATATTTTCAATAACTCAAACTTTTAAATAGAAATCCGTTTTTTCTCAAACTTGTATAAGTGCAAAATAAGATATTGAAACACATTTGAAGTATGATGTGCATGGATAGAATCTAATACATAGTAAATGGTATATACTTGTTTTTGACAATAAATATCAAAACAAGTTTTGATAAAAACAAAACTTAAAACCATGAATTAGATACATCAAAATAAGTTTTTTCAAACATATGAGCATAGATGCATATGGATGAAATCCAATATACATTAAACCATGTAAACTTATTTTGATGAACTCTATTCAAGAAACAATATATGTATACTTAATATATCAAAACACAAAGCGGTATACATGCTAAACTAAAAACACATGAACTCATAAAAATAAGTTTTTCTAGATAATAAAGCTCTAACACGTGTGGATAGAATCCATCACATATATAAACTATAAAAACTTGTTTTATTGAGATGTAAATCATGTAAACCTAAATTCTTTTGAAACTAAAAATCGGTTTAAACTGAAACTAATAAACTTGTATGTGCATATACTTGAGAAATTTAAAACTAAACTATCCTTATATAAGATCTAAACTAAACAAACCTAGATCAAACTCTCGTTGTAGATCTTCTTCTCCAAGACACTCGATTCAAACACGATCCAAAGAGCTAGGACTCCATCCGAGTACTTGATGCGATATTGACGTGCGAGCTCTTGAATCAACACATGATAGCTTCGAAACTTGACTTGAGAACACCAATAATGATCTTGATCTATATCTAAAACTTATAAACACAAGATCATTGTACTATAATTTCATAAGTTAGTCATCATCAAAACTAGGGTGAAATGATTTCGGGCCAACAATCTTTTTTTTGATGATGACAAAACTTATGAGGTTATATATGCATGGATTAAAGATAAGCTTTATAGAAGCTCCCTTTTAACTCATGCATAGCAATAAAAACAAATAGATATGCAATGTAAGCGCATGATACCAAACATAATAATCATAAAGATATACAATGTTAGCACTAGGTACCGAATGTTTGCAAATCTTGATACCAATTTCAAATGAGTATGTAATATAGTCTTTTGATACCAATATACTTGATATCAATTGAACAATTGAAAATATGCAATACCAATTGAAATTATGATATCAAAAGAATATAAATAAATATGCAATATGAGCTCTTGATACTAATGAATCAATATAAGATCTTGATACCAATAAACAATCCAACAGAATGGATATGCATACAAACTCTAGATATCAATGCCAAAACATGATATCAAAATACAATATATATAAAACTAGAACATGCATATATAAACTCAAATCCTCCTCCCCTTTTTTGTCACTCATCAACAAAGAGGTGAAGAAAAATAAGATAAATGTATATGCGATATGAATTCATGGAGAGGACAGACTATTAGGAACCCCACTGCATACATGCATTACAGGAAGAAAGGGATGACTAAACCCCAATCCATATAAGTATAATATACAATGTATAGTTGGAGATGTTAAGCTCCCCCTACACACGTGTACTATATAAAGAAAAGATGTCAAGCTCTTTTTATATAGCACACTGAACATGAATCTATACATAGAGGAGATGTTAAGCTCCCCTTGCGTATAAGCAATATATCTCAAAACAAAATTTTGATACTAAAAAATATTGAAAAACAACATGGATATAAACATCATATTAATTGAAAGTAAATGGTTCATGATAAATTTTTTAAAAATATAATAGAAAGTAATCTTTTTACCAATTGATAGAAATCTTTTTAAATTCAAAGATACCAATTGAAGGTTTTGATATCACTTGAAATCAATAAACAAATTTTGATAAACTAATAAAGAAATATGAAATCATTTTAAGTCAAAAAAAATTTTCCTTTTTCAAATAATGCATAAGCTTGTAAAGGATATCAATTAACATTTAGAACTAAATTAAGCTTCACATAAAGCAATTTGTGCTATAAAGAATATGTATGAACATTGTTAATCTAGCACAAGAAATTATGTATATGTATGTACGATCAACTTAAATACTAATTGAAATATGATGCATATAATATAAAAAATAAGTATGAGTATACAAAAATTAATTTTCATGACAAGTATATAACTCATAACTACCACCCTATCATGCACATGTTTAAAAAAATATACTCATTAAGGCACATAAGGCATGGTCACCTAACCAACACCCTTTTAAGACAGAAGTTTTCAAAAGTAATATTTTGAAAATAATTTAGTATAGATTGAAAACTCTACCAATTGAAGAATAATAAACTAGTTTTAAGGTAATTTTGAAAATTAGTACGAAATCTTTCAAGTAAGAGAGAAAACACATTTATATTCATGAAAACATGCTAATTACACGAAAACTGACACTCAAAGAGTTATGAAGCACATATGAGCTCATGAAATTAAAATCATAAGTAAACACAAAATATATAGTGTGCAAAAATCATGTAAGAAACATATACATGGAAATAAGACAATGAAGCTTAATGAAATTCCTAAAAAAGTTCTATTTACATCAAAACTAAATAATCTTCAATGTATGTGTATGTTTTGTCAAAACTGAAGCATACATATTTATCCAAATATGAATTGAGTCTATAATGAAGAACATGACATAAAATGCAAGTGACTCAAGGACATAATATGTATATCATATAGTTTTGGCAAAAATTTACATATACATGAAGTTAAACACATTCTTATGTAAAACATGTACAAAATAAGAAATACAAGTGTAAATGCAAGAATTATCAAAATTAGGTTATACAAATACATTTAATGAGTACACATGAGTGATGAAGTATTCAAACATAATAATCAAGTGTAGCTCACTAATTGTATAGGTATAATCACATGTTTTAGTGAAAAATACAGCTAAACATGTAATTAAATCAAGATACGCACAAAATATTAAAACATGATAATATGATCATGGTCTAAATGTAAGTGCTATTACAACAATGATATACATACATAGCTAAACAATAGTGAGAATACATAATTATGAATGCATATAAACATGGGTGTATCTGAAATATTATTTATATATAAGTATTGCATTTAAACTTAATGAACATGAAAACCATGACATGTTAAAAATCATCAATAAGAAAGCACGTAAATATAAACAAGGAGTTAGAGATAGTTACCAAATCAAATGAACTAATCTCTATATCTCAAAACCATGGTGGTTCTCCCACCAAACCTTCTTGACAGCGATGCATCCAATGATGTATCTATTTGGCTCAAACGCATTCACCACCAAGAAACTCTCACGTCTTGTGAGAGTCCACACATAAATTAAATACAATAGGAATGAATTTTGATACCCAAATTTTCTTTGGTCCATAGGGGTTAGCACCTTTCCTAACCCAAACATTCTTACTTACAAAATTAAAAGTATTTAATTTATCATAATAAATTTTGCAAGGTGGACCTTGCGACCACAATGTGTACAATTGTACACTCTAGCATACAAGGTGTCATGCGTGTGAACATGAGAAGCATGTGTATGCGTAGATGGCGTGCATGCATAAGTGGAGCATATTTCTTTCAAAACATGGATTTCAATCCTGTGTGATTCATGGTATATTGGCTCAAAATGGAGCTCAAACAATCAACGCTCTTTATCAAAACATGTATATCATCATCAAAAGTAGAAAAAGGAGTGGAGCATGCAAGAGAACAAAATTCTTATTATGAGAAGATGAATCAATAGGAGCATGACAAGAATGAGAAGCAAACATTTTTCAAGAAAATATTTTCTAGAGAAATGCATATTCCAATTCTTTAGAGATTAAAACAATTTTGTTTTTCAAAGAATCATTTTCTTTTAAAACAAAATCAAGTTTTGAAGACAAACCTTCATTTTTCTTCAAAACATCATCTAAATCATTTTGTTTTTCAAAAGTTTATTTTCATTTAAAACAAGGTCAAGTTGAGTTTTCAAGAAATCCCTTTCATTTAAAATCTCAACCTTTTTCTTTCAAAACCAAATCAAGTTTTGAAAACAAATTTTCATTCTCTTTTTAAATCAAAACTCTTGCTTTTCAAAACTTCGTATTTTGAAAGTAAGTTTTCACAAAATATTGAGAGCTCTTCATTTAAAGCATGGGCATCCATACTACTATCATGATCATCAAAAGAGCTAGCACAATTATCAAGATGAGCGTCTGAATTTACCTCAAGGGAGTCAATCTCTTGGACCATGTAGCATGCCTCGTCGGAGTCATTTACTATGGTTTTCTCTCCATATTATTTGAAGTTTGTTCTTTGAGAGTGGTCAATGTGTTCCACACTGTAAAAGCGGAATCACAATGAGAAATCATAGATAAGTGATCTTTGCTCAGTGATTGTCTAAGTGCAATCAATGCTTGTACATTAGCCTCGATATACTTGTTATTATCAAAATAAGATTTCTTGGTAATAGCAAGATAAACATGCAATTCTAAGACTTTTAAATATGAACTCATTTTAAATTTTCACATATCTATGTTAAATTCATCAAACATAGGTGGAGTAAGATAATTCATGAGTGATAACTATATGTGTGCAAAAACAAATTACTAGATTAGCAAATCAAGGATCACAATCTTAGGTGGTTAAATCGAATATCAGGAGCGCTAGTCTGATACCAATTGAAAGTACACCTAGAGGGGGGTGAATAAGTGTAATGCTAATCTAAGACAAATAATGTGAAATTTAAAAACTAAAAGCTAACACACAACGTGTAATCAAGAGTGAGTCTGAATTTCTTGTGAAGGGCTCTGAAATTTCTCTTCACTATTCCTTTAAATTATGAGTTGAGGTGCTTCAATAGCTCTCTTGGTTGAGCACAAGTATGATCTCACAAACAATATCAAGCATGTATGAATATATGAGCAAGTATAGCAATGCAAGATATAAGAGAGAGTTGAGAGATAGACAGTTCTAAACGCAAAACAAAGATATGTTTCGAGATTCGAGCCACTGCTCTACGTCCTCGCCTTCACACAGAAGGATTTCCACTATGTCCACCAAGGACCTTCCACAAAGCGACCTCCATCGAGGAATTACAAATACAAACCGAGAGTACACAACTCTAACTCTCTTACACCTTTACACAAGAGGGAGGCACAAAGTAAAGAAAAGATTATAACTTGGTGATCCAAAAGATCACAAACACAACTTGGTGATCTCAAAAGATTACAAACAAAACACCTCTCACAAACAAGATTCTAGAGGATAGATTTGCAATGAATAGCTTAAATATGTGAGTGAACAAAACTTTTGGAAAAGAAACACAAATAGAAAACTCTTGAAAAAAACTCTTGAATATATATAGAAATGAAGAACAAGAAACTAGATTCTCAAAACTTGTTTTCTTTTGATTTTTCAAAACTTTGAAACAAAATAAAGATATGTAATTTGAAGCTCAAAAATGTGTTGAAAACTTGTTAAAAACTCTGTAGAAGATAGAAACTTTGGCTCTTGAACATAACTAGCCCCAAAACCCCATTTTATAGGCTAGACAAAAACTAGCCGTTGGAGTTCAGGTCAGGTCAAAACTCACCTGTCGGTCGACCTGCCAACGGTCATAAAAAATGACCGTTGGGGTTACCGGGCGGTCGACCGTCCCCAAGGCACAGAGAAGAATTCTCTCTGTTGGTCGACCTAACAAAGAGTTGGGTGAGCCAGCCGGTCGACTGATCGGTTGACCGCTCACTTGCTACTGTCGACCAGTCAGTCGACCGAGCCAAGGGCTTGGGCATGTGATGTGCGCGTTTCTTGTGCATGTCGGTCGATCGAGCCAGGTTTCGGTCTACCGGTCGGTCGACTACCAGCTGCCCAGAAACAGGTTTATAATGTAAAAAATTTGGTCTTGAAAACACATATTAATTTCATTAAAATCACATAAATTTCACAAAAATAAGTTCATGTAAACAAGTTGAAGTACAAATATGTGATAAAAAATCAACACATATTGCAAACATGTGAACTATTTTTGAGGTAAAGAATTTTAGACTTAAACCAAAAATCGTATTTTCAAAAACTCAAACTTTGAAATAGAAATATGATTTTCCTCAAACTTGTATAAGTGCAAAAACAAGATATTGAAACACATTTGAAGCATGATGTGCATGGATAGAATTCAATACACATAGTAAATGATATATACTTATTTTTGACAATAAATACTAAAACAAGTTTGATAAAAAAAAACTTAAAGCCATGAACTTGATACATCAAAATAAGTTTTTCATACATATGAAGCATAGACACATATGAATGAAATTCAATATACATTAAACCATGTAAACTTATTTTGATGAACTCTATTCATGAAACCAATATATGTATACTTGATATATCAAAACACAAAACGGTGTACGTGCTAAGCCAAAACACATGAACTTATAGAAATAAGGGTTTCTAAATAATAAAGCTCTAACATGTGTGGATAGAATCCATCATATATAAACTATGAAAACTTATAAACCATGTAAACATAAATTCTTTTGAAACTAAAAACCGGTTAAATCGAAACCATAAACTTGTGTGTGCATATACTTGAGTAATTCAAAACTAAACTATCCTTACATAAGATCTAAACTAAACAAATCTATATCAAAGTCTCCTCGTAGATCTTCTTCTCTAAGATGACTCAATCCAACACGATCCAAAGAGTTAGGACTCCATCCAAGTACTTGACGCGATCTTGACGCGCGAGCTCTTTAATCAACATTGGATAGCTTCGAAACTTGACTTTGAGTCCATTGTAAAAGCTAAACACCAACAATTATCTTGATCTATATCTGAAACTTATTAAACATAAGATCATTAGTTTATAACTTCATAAGTTAGTCATCATCAAAACTAGGGTGATAGGCCTTAGGGTCAACAGTTAGAGCGTGAACAACACCTAGCTTCCTTAGGTTGTGCTCTCGCTTTCTGCAACATCGGTCTCATCTGCATGAGCGCCTCAAGTCATCGGCGACATCTTCCTCAAAATAGTACCTTGTACTCATCTACGTGAGTTTAGAATTCAGCCGAGCAATTGATCGTTAAACAACCTGCAAACTAGATTTTATTCACAAGCATCTGAGGTACGATTCAATCCTTCAATCTTTATTTACAAGTCAAGATATACATCTCCAGTTTGTTATCCACATTGATCAACCAACCATTTAAAACTGTGAGCGAGTGAATCTGCTTTTTCTTTTGTGATTGCATTAGTCTCTTTATTGCACGTAGAATCTGGTTACCTGCATAACAAAGCATCTTGTTAGTACTTTAATAGTTGAAATCGATAAGCATATGCATGTTAAAGCTATCATAATATGATAATAACTTTTTAAAGTTTTCCTACCGACGATCATACTTGTTTGTGAAACATTTGTTTGAGTTCTTTTATTATTGCTTCCGCACACGTGCACGTTTCACATCACCTACACAAGCTCAAGACTTAAAATTGTCCCAATCACTTGGATCCATGTGAATCTGTGACCTATCCACCAATGCCAAAGTCGTAGTGTTGATAGAATTTTAAAATATTATTGATTATTTCTATAAAAAATATTTGTGTGGTAACTGACTTTTCATCTCCTTAGCCCTTAAGCATGAAGTTGAAAGCAAAGGCTAACCACTTAAACTCAAGAAAATTTGGTCATAAATACATATCCCTAATTCAATGCTAGCATGCACAGAAAAGAATAAATTCTGCCATGAAGCCTCATCAGCAACAATTTTAATTGGACATTGATAAATGAATTGCACAAATGTTTTGCTTAAAAAATACGGTTTTCTTTTCATTAGACTGAAGGTTTTTGCTTGAATAGAGGGATGTCCTACACCTAAGTTCAACCAATGGCCATAATTACGAAAAAAAGGGGAAAGAAATATTACGGCAGCCTACGTTTACTCCAAAAAATTTTGCGGAATTATTCAGTGTTTCGAGCACAATGCAGGAGGCACGAGAGGAAAGATATGTGATTGGCAGAATGGTAGCACAATGTAGGCACTCCAAACCTGTCTTACTCTCTGGGCTTGATACATGTGGTTAAAACACTACTAAAGTTCTAGTTGATTTGATTTCGCTCTCCCCCTGGATGAACGTGCTAGATCCACCCCTTGCACACTTTATCTTTCAAAGTTAGATATCTACAATTTTTTTTGAAGTTATTTAAACAAAAGACACATATATAGAAAAATAGAGAGTTGATAATGAATATATTCTTTGATTTTCCTTGCTTCCACCTTTTTATACCTTTTTTTAGAAGTAAACTACTATTTTAATTTTTTGAAATCTTCCAATTTGTCATGTATGTTTCATTAAAAAAATGTAAAGTTGTATAATAATAATAATAATAATAATAATAATAATAATAATAATAATTTCTTAAAAATAATAGGATTAATTGCAGATACACTTTCTGAACTATAGAAACTGGAGTACTAATGACCCGCAACTTTTTTATTAGCAGACAGACCCCCTGGTTCCTAAATTGACCCAGGAGGTCTGTCTGCTAATATTAGGAACCAGAAATATGTCTGCTAATAAAAAAGTTGAGAGGTTATTAGTGCTTCACATAGAGTGTATATGCAATTAACCCAAAATAATAGTAATCAGTCAGTTTTAAACCAAAGAAACATTATTAATCCAAATCATGGCTGATGTTAAAAATACATCTATTTTTCTAAAAACAATTAAATTAATTTATAGCAAAAACAGGGTTTCTTATAAATAAGAACCAAATTCCTTAATACATTTTATCTAAATGTTGTATTTTTTTCCCATAAAAATCCTTAATAAATTTGTAGATCCCATTTTTTCACAAACATAAGCATATTATTTTGTTGATGTGTCCTCGATGTATCCATATCTTATGTTTCTTAGATTTTGCATACCCACATATCTGTGTGTGTGCGACATAGGTTTTTGAAAACTCTCCTCTGATAGGGAAATTTAAAAATGCATAAAAAATAAGATGATACAATATTCATTGAATTACATAAGTATTGCATTTTAATAGTTTTGGTCTACATCTAAAACTATCCATTAGTTTTTTTTTTTTTCAGATAGAACAGTGAAACTGAATACTCCTGCATTTCAGCAATTGGGGGTTTAAGAAACATTTTCTGAAGTAGTGGTTAAAAACTATTGTGATAAGGAAATTTCACAAAGTTTTCTGTGCTCAAGGAAGTCTAAAAGTCGAATACAAATCTGGAGCCCTATAGCTACAATATATGAGACAAAATAGCAATCTCCTGCATTTCATCACCTTTATCATGGGGAAAGAGTAGTGCTTCATACATTTCCCAGGTCGTAACAACTTTGCTTGCCTGGTTTAGAATATAACCTCCATCATCACAAATTATCTTGATTTTGGCACCCTACCCGGACTTGTTTGCTATTGACCTCAGGCTATGTTAAAAAACATCTCAGTAGGACTGGTATAGCCTGTCTGAAGCACTTACGTAGGAAGCGCTGGATATTCTCCAATATACGCCATAACCAAGCAGGAAACTGCGACCTATCTATAATCCTTTCACATGCTCCAAAACTTATGATTCAGTCTAAATAAACGTCATTGGCATAACTCCACATTTGTTTGCACCTACCCACACTCATATGGAGAAAAAAGATAATGCAGAAGCAACCCAGATTCTGTCAAAAATTAATCCAACCACTGACTTTTATCCGTTCAGTTAGAGACTGGCTGTGCTTTCGGTTCTGGTTTTACTCCATTATCCTGCCCATCATCATTGCTGTCCAGGCTGAAGCACCACAGTCCAAATGCTGCTCCACAATCAGTATTCAAAACTGCACAGTTCTTCAACAACAGACACTGCTGTTTACATGTTTTTCATCTCTATTTTAATTTTGTAGGGTTTCAACTAATGTTTTATTTTCTGATGAAGGTACTATTTATTTGGAGAAATGTGGCAAATCTAGGCTTCATGATGCTGGTGATTTCTTGTCCAAGGCTCGACGCTGGTCACTTGCAGCCAAGGCATATGATAAGGGAAACTATTACTCGGAGTGCTTGTCAGCTTGCTCCAGTGGCAAACTATTTGATCTGGGATTGCAGTTCATTGAATATTGGAGAGGAGACCGAACATCTAAATTTTTGAAGTGGATGTGGTAGATTGGGAAGAGATTGAATTTCCATTTCTGGACACATGTGCTCGTCACTATCATGAGCTCAAAGATTCAAAACAGGTGATGAAGTTTGTTAAAGCATTTAACTCTATAGATAAAGCACGAAATTTTCTAAAGTCAAGAGGATATCTTGATGAGTTGCTTTCCATGGAGGAAGAATTAGGAAACTTTGTGGAAGCTGCAAATATTGCAAAGATGAAAGGTGACCATCTTCTTCAGGCTAATATGCTTGAAAAGGCTGGTCATTTTGAAGCATCCTCCAGGTAATTCTGGACTATGTTGTCATGAACTCACTCTGGACAGCTGGAAACAATGGGTGGCCCTTAAAGACATTTAAGCAGAAAGATGATCTTTTGATGAAAGCCAAATTGTTAGCTGAGAAAAGTTCAGGGCTTCCTTTTGAATCTATTAGTTTGGAGATTAATATAGTAGAAGATGAAGAAAAGGGCTTGGCAGATCTTGCAAAAATCCTGAGTTCTGCTACAAGACTTGAGATTGTAAAGGCAGAACTTTTTTCTGCTCGTAAAATTCTTGATATTCATATGAAATCCGATCCTTCAAAGTTTCATAGGGAATCTGAAGTTGATGATGATCCAGACAAGCACGTAGCTAAGTTGCTCCAGAATCTGTTTTCTTCAGAGACATTGGTATTTGCTTGGAATATCTGGAAGGAAAAGGTCTTTGTTGTGTTGGACTCCCTTCAGAAGGCTGATGATTTTCTTAAAGTTGGAAGTGGGAGGCATCTAGAGTTCTGTATGAATTACTTCGGTGTTCAGAGGAACAACGACAGGACTTTTGTTGTGTACAATCCAGAGGCTTTCTGGTTGAGAGGAAGTGGCGTCAGATCTTCTAAAAAGGATGGAAAACTCGCACTTATAGGAACTACCAGTTTCTGTCTTCTGTTAAGAGTTATTGGGCTTCAGAATTACTTTCTGTTGGTACTGAAGTATTGGGTTGCCTCGACAGGTTTTGCATGGGACAAGTCTGTCTTCAGTGAGTCGAGGTGTAGCTCTTCTTAGGATCTTTCAAGTATCAAAATTTTTGATCAGTTATGAGAAGGGACACACAAAATCATATTCAAAGTCAATCCACGGTATACTCTCTGAAACAAAGAGGTCCTTCTTTAACATTGTTTTTCCTGTTGACTGGAGACTAGAACTAAAGGAAAGCATCATTGGTCTTCGAAAAAAAGAACTTGCTAAAGAATTGTTGCGGGATATTCTTGTCGAAATTGTCAGCGGTAAGTTGACATATGGAAGATCGGTAGGGTTGCAATGATTGTCATGGTTTGTGGAAAGCTAGAGGATGAACTTTATGAATCTATCATAAACCATCTGGATGAAATGCAAGAATGGAAAATATTCATGGAGTATATGAGGAACAAGGAATCAGGATGTCGACAGATAGCATCTAGCCTCCGAGATGCTCTGCGTAGTACATTTGATATCGACTGGCAGAATGAAGTAGACTACATTTCACCTCCGACTTTCCTATATCTTGTTGAACAGCTCATATTTATGTTATCAGCTTGTCGGAGCTACTTCTTTACAACAAAAGGATCTTTTGTTGAGGCACTTGGTTGTTCAGATTCATTTTGCTGCTTTAATACTGATTCTCATGATCAGGTATTCTTTACAGAATCAGTTAGCTGTTTGGCATACATGATTGGGCAAATCTTGTTTGATCATCCTGGGACAATGCAATGGATTAGAACGTCCAAACTAACTGCAAATCAGTACTATCCATCACTGGTTTTGAAGTTGGTTATCATGATTGGTGTTCTCCACATGAACTCAGGAGTGCCATTTAAAATGCTTGTGGATGTATTAAGGCAGAAGGCTATTGTTTCGGTATTGTCCAAAGCATTCCATAATCACCTTTGCACTTTGGAGGAGGATAACTTTCATGATATATTTGCCACTGCCCTCATGACAATAGGTGATCCATTAGTGATGGTATGTTTGACAGATGACGCCCAAAATTCACATTTGTGAATACTCTTTTTATAGATATGAGCAGTTCGCGAAGCAGAGAGGATATGATGGATTTACTTTTCCCAAAGAATTCATGTGTCTTTCACCAGAATGAAGCTAATATATGTGAATCAGGAACTTCTAGCGAAGTTGGTATTTCTTCTGATTGTAGTGTTCCTGATAATAAATTTGCTTCTGATTTGGAGTTTTCTAAGAAGGGAATTGCTGCCGAAGGGAATGACAGCACGGGCTATGATTTTCAGGATGGTTTTAAACATCTCTGCTTAACTTTTGATGCTATTGTGTTGGAACATGGAAAGGGCAGCAATGATTGCAAAGCTAAGATTGTTGCTTCAAACCTAAAGGTGCATTTCATATCAAGTTAATTTGTATAGAAGTTCATTTTGATACATGGCCCAATCTCATTATTTGTATGTTATGTTTTTCCAGATGGAATTGGAGAAATTTTTATCTGTTCTTCACACTCAAGTGAACAGCTTAGACAAGAGTTCTCTTCACGATGATGATAAAGCCCTGCTTGAAGAAATTCAGCTCCTCATTGATGAGTTGACACAACTCTTCAACCTTCTCAATGTGAGGTAAGTTTTCATGGCAACCCTCAACTTAGGTTTCAATTTATTTAGGCTAAATTTCACTAAACCTCTTTTAACTTTTTTTTTCCTAAAGTCACAAAACCTCACAATATTTTATGAATAATCAATTCCTTCTTAAACTTTTCAAACCGTTGAGAGTGTAATGGTGTTAGCTGGGGATGTAAAATGACATTTTTTCCCTTGACATGAGTTCTTTTTTTATTTTAATTTATTAGTCCAATACTCAACTCAAAATGAGTTTATACCTGTTATTTCATCTTCTTCACCCGTTTCTCTTCTATTCTTCTTTTTCAATCTCTTAACAAAGCCAAGAATCCATCACTTCCAATCAAGTTTTAACCTTATTTTCCGCTCTTTTCTATTGTCATGTTCTAAAATCAAACCGTAACCCATGATCTAAAAGGAACTATCATTGTTTCCCCTTTTTTCTATTATTGTAATGCCACATCAAACACACGTCATGTCTAATCTTCCTGCCCATCTTTCTATTCTCATATCCAAATTGAAACCTAACTCATCATATCTAAGTAAAACCCTAATTTCCCCCTGTATTTTTGTTGTCGTATCTTATATCATATCTTAATTCATCATTTCCTAATGAACTCCTTGTCGTTAGATTATGGCTTTGAATAGAAGGAGAAGAAGGGTCAAAAGAGATGAAGTTGGTTTAGACCCATTTTGGGTTTAAACTAATTTCTACACAAGTTAGAGTAAAAATTTAAAGTATGGGCTAGGTTTAAAATAACAAGGTGTAATTTAGTCTAAAATTATGTTGAATGATATCATGTGACATCATGTGATGACTTGGGTTAACGGAAGGAGTGGATGTGATAACGGCAACAAAGTTTTGAGAGTTTTAGTGATGATTCATGAAATAATGGGCGGTTATTTGACTTTAATTAAAAGTTAAGAGAGATTTAGTAAAATTTAGTCATTTATTACAATGGTCCTGAGTTGTACATATGCTGAATCATACGGTTTACTTTGATTCAGCGATAATCTCACCGGTAGTGTACTTTCATTTTTGTGATAATTTATCATCTCTCTGATGTATCTTTATGGTTCTGCAGCTGCTTGTCAGATTATCTGTCTCTGCTCTAATTTTTAATCTGCTGTGTGTTTTCCAGTGAGCATGGACTTGTGAAGACACTTATTGAAGAGCTGATAAATAAGCTGCAGAAGAGGAGGCCAAGGTTTCATGCATATACTCATTTAATGATGAAGAAAGGAGCTAGTACTTCTGTAGAGAATTCAGCCCTCACAGCTGTTTCAGAAAAAAAGAGTCTTAGAAATAAAGGGGCATCTAGCAAGAATCAGAAGAAGAGCAAAACGAAGGGAAAAACAGAAAAAAGTAGCTGACATGTCGATATGATTGTTATCTTGTAAACACAACTGTTATTATCTGGAGTTTCGGGGGAAAAAATGGCCTTTTCACTTTCTATAAAATGCTAAAACTTTTGTTTTGCTTAAAAACGAGTACAAAAAGAAATGCTTGTGGTTTCTGAGCCATTAAATGTAGTCGATCAGTAAATGTTTGTGAATGTGAGATGAATAATTTCAGGGTATTTTGAAGAGGGAGAAGGAATAAATGAGGGAAAGATGAGGAGATGGCTGAAACGACATAAACAACCTTAAAACTAAGATAAAACCAGATCAAAACGTGACCATATTGGCCTCGTTTGGCAACAAGGTTAAGTTTTCCAGACCTGAATCGTGGAGAGTTTCAGGCTCAAAATGAGTTGACTCAAGCTGAACCTTCTTTGGGAGTCGCAATGGGGTTACTAAGACTAGGGTTTGGAGGCACCTAGTTTTTGTAGAGATCGGTGGCAATATGATGTAAATGTTGGCTCAAAGGCCATTAGCCCGACATTTTGATGATAACAAACCATATTTAGTTATGTTTTTAACAACTTTTGTTTACATAAGTTTCAGGTAAATATTATAGTTGATTTGACGGCACCAACTCAAGACTCACACTTTTGGATGTCGCAAAGGATTTGGATCCCCGAGCCTAGCACAGTAGAAGCGCTCCAGGATCAAACAAGAAGAAGACCTCAAGATTTGTAATTTTCTTTTTAGTTAGTATTTTTAGATGATTGTGTCAAAACCTAGATGATAGAGGTAGAATACTTGAGATTGTCACACGCACACATCTAGTATTGTTTCATGGCTTCAAAACAATTTTCGTAACAAATTTTTAACTGGGAAATACCATGTTTGAAAAAATCTGTTTTCGAAAAATCAATTTTCCATTTCACCAAAAAGGATTTTCATCAAAATAGAGTTCAAACATTTTTGGGTGTTGATCTAGGATCACACACTATTTTTATAAGTCCTAGAATCCTATTTTATAAATCCTTAAACAAAGAAACTTTTCAACCAAAATTTCCTTTCCTTGACAGACTCTAGAAAAACAGTTCTGGCAGAGTCCGGTCGACCGACCCAGTTGACCGACATGCACCACTGTGCATGTGTGCACATCGGTCGACTGACCCCGTCGACCGTGAGCAAGTTGCTGCTCTCTGTTTTTCCTCGGTCGACCGAGTCGGTCGACCGACAGAGAGAGTTGCTCTCTGGTTTTGGTCTCGGTCGGCCGCCCAGTCGACCGACCTCCCCAACGGTCGGATTTCTGACCGTTGGCGGTCGACCGTTAGCTGTCAGAAGTTCTGACAGACTCCAACAGCTCTATTTTTCTGGACAGCTTTTTGTTGGGATTCACCCCAACGACTCTTTTGAGCTGTGTAGGTTGTTTTTCATCCCCTATAAATAGTGGGACACTTCTACAAACTTTAAGAAGAAGATTTCTAAGCAACAACAAGATTTTCAAGCAAAAACTTTAGTTTTCAAAGCTTACCCTTTTGAAAAAGATTTTCACTTTAAGCCAAAAATTTCCAACACTTTCTTGAAGCAATCCTCTACTTCTCTCTAGTCATTTGCACTACACAATCCCATAGTATTATCCCTCTCATCTTGGTTGTAGGATTGTGCAAAGTGAGCTTTTTGATCAAGTGTGATCAACCTTTCTTATTGTGAGAAGTTGTAAAGGCATCGGCCTCAAGCGAGCGGGTGTGCTTCAAAGTGTTGTGGCGACACCGAGAGATAGGACAAGTGTGTCCTTGTATTGAGGATCCAGTGGGATCATCAATAGTGGAAATCCTTCATCGTGTTGAAGGCGGGGACGTAGAGCGTGGCTTGAACAAAACATGAAAAACATGTCCAAAAATAGGGAATACAAGTCAAAATGCATGAATCATCAAAACTAGGCTATACTATTACATCTAATGGGTATAAATGAGCAATCAAGTACAAACATATAATAATCAATTTGTAGCTCATTAGTTGTACAAGTATATACACAAGTTTTAATGAAAGCTACATCTAAACATGTAATCAAAACATGAAGTGCAAACCAAAACATAAACTAATAAGATCATTATGTAAAAGCACGTGTCTTAGATCTATGATATACACAATAGTTAAACTAAAGTGAGAACACAATAATATAAATCCATATAGAACATGGATGTATCTCAAATACTAATCATGTATATCACAAGCCTAATTATCATGGCATTTAACATAGTAATCAAAACATGCTAAAAATCAATCATGAAAGCATGAAAACATAAATAAGGAGTAAGAGATCGTTACCAAAATCATGAGGGCACATCTTTATGTCTCCAAACCAAGGTGGTCCTCCCACCAAACTTCCCTTGAAAGTGATGCATCTAAAATAATCACCATTAAGCTCGGAACGCATCCACCTCAAGGCACCAATAACTCTCACGTCATGTGAGAGCCCACACCTACATCAAATAAAATAGGAGTGGTCTTTGGTACCCATACTCTATTGGGTCCATGAGGGTTAGCACATTTCCTAACCCAAACAAATCTATTTGCTAAATTTACATTATGTACTCTATCATAACAATACTTAGCAAGGTGACCCTTACGTCCACAATGTGTACATGTGTACACATGAGCATACATAGTGTTGTGTGTATGTACGTGGGAAGCATGTGTATGTCGTGTTTTGTGTGCATGCATAGGAGGAACATGTTTCTTTCGAAACATAGATTCCAAACGTGTGTGGTTCATGGCACATTGGCTCAAAGTGGAGCCCAAACAATCAACATTCTTCTTCAATAAGTTTATATCATTTTCAATGTTAGAGGAAGAGGTGGAGCATGCTATGGTTACACTAGGTGGTGAAGCTATACTAGCATGACAAACATGTGAATCAATATCATTTTGCAAAATAGTATTTTTCTTTGAAAACAAATCCAAATCCTTTGAAATTGAAGCAATTTTTATTTTCAAGGATTCATTTTCTTTTATAACAAAATCAAGTTTTGAAGATAAAACCTCATTTTTCTTAAAAACATCATTGCAATCATTTTTATTTTTCAAAATTTTGTTTTCATTAAGTGCAAGTTAAAGTTGGGATTTCAATGAGTCACGTTCATTTGAAATCTCATCCCTCTCTTGTAAAACAATCTCAAGTTTAGAAGACAAATTTTTATTTTCTTCTTTTAATGCAAAATTTTTCTTTTTCAAAAGATTATATTTTTCTAGCTATTTTTCACATACAATAGATAGTTCTTCATTTAATGCATCGGCATCAATATGATCATTACTTGAAGAACTAGCACTATCATCTAGTTGAGATTTCGAATATACCTCAAGGGAGTCATTCCCTTGGACCATATAGCAATGTTGTTCGGATTCTCCTCCAGTAGATTCTATCTCCACATGATTCGTCTGTTGGAGCACAGGAGTGTTGGCCCAAAGGCCTTCCATCCTAGTTTTGATGATGATTAACTCATGTAGTTATGTTTACTAATAATCTTATGTAGTTTAAGTTTCAGATCATTAACCAAGATATTAGTTTGGTGATAGCTTCAACAAGAGGTGTTTGGAAGCTTCACAAGTGATTCCAGGGCTCAAACTTCAAGATCACACATTGCCTAACCCATGGATGGAGTTTTGGATCGGGTCTACTTGAAGATGGAGATCGTCAAGAAGACTTAGGTATCCATAGTTTAGATAGTGTGTTTAGATCCATTTGTAAAGCTTAGTATAGTTGATATGCTCAAGTGCACAACACACACGTTTTTATGTTTGGATATTGGTTTTTTTCGGTTTTTACTTTAACCGATATTTGTTTTCATGGATAGTTGATCAAAACAAGTTTAATTGATATATGTATAGTTGTTTCATTCTATACATGCATGCTTAACTTTTAAACAAAATTATTTTGACTATCCTATTCATGTATAGAAAAATCAAAGTTTGATAAGAATACAAGTTTTGGTTTTGGTAAAAATGTTAAAACACAAAAATAGTTCATATTATTTGATATTTGAGCTAAACTTTTTATCACATGTTTATATATCAATGCAAAATGATAAAACTATTTTTGGGTATTTTTACAAGATTTAAAAGAATTTTTAGAAATATTTTAACATGTGTTTTCTGTTCCAGAACAGTGGCTGACAGGCCAGGACGGCCGACCGCACGGGTCGACCGTACCAAGGGCCGGTCGACCCTTGCGGTCGACCGACGTGCACAAGCCTGTGCACGTTTGGCAGACACAGGGACGGTCGGCCGGGCGGCCGACCGGACCAGAGAGCTCTGCTCTCTGTATCTGGGGGTCGACCGGGCGGTCGACCGAGATGGCCCAACGGTCATATTTCTGACCGTTGGCGGTCGGTCGGCCGGCCGACCGCTAGCCTGTCAGGCTGCCAGATCAGCCTAACGGCTAGTTTCTGTTTTGGCCTATATAAACCCCATTTCTTTGGGATTTTGGCTAAGATTTTCTGAGCTAATTTTTTCCTACTCTCTGGTTTTAAAAAGAAGTTTTCAAAAGAGTTTAAGTGCCAAAAAGATTCATCTTTGTTTTTAAAAGTGTTTTGTTATTTTCAAAGAAATTAGGTTTTTGGGAATTGGTTTATTGTTATTCAATTCTATATCTATTTGGTATTTTTCCAAGAGAATTTCTTTGTTCAAAACACTTGTTTTCCACACTTGAGCTTATCATCTATCCTATTCTATTAGGATCTTGTTTTGTGGAAAAAGAAAAAGGAAAGAGGTTTGTGGTTGAGACATACCACTTGTTGTAAACCCTTGATTTCTTGGTTGCTCCCTCTTTGGTAGAGGTTGAGGTTGTGTAATTGGGTTGTTGGTTTGCTCCCTCTTGGTGGTAGAGGTGAAGATTGTTGTTTGCTCCCTCTTGTGTGAGGTGGAGCTTGGTGGTTTGTATCCCTCTTCGGTAGAGGTGATTGTGGTTGTTTGGCTAAGGGCCTACCCCTTTTGTGTGAGGTGGTGTTTGTATTGAGAGAGGAGTTCGGTACTCCCTTTGTTGTAACAAATCCTCTTCGGTTGAGGTTCCCTCGGTGGGAGATAGTGGATTGAAAATCCTTCACGGTGGTGAAGGCGGGGATGTAGAGCTAGGGGCTCGAACCTCGAAACATATCTTTGTGTTTGTGTTTGATCCATTATCTCTCTAATTCTCTCTCTCTCTCTCTTATATTGTGCAAAGCATCATTCTTAGCATCATATCATATTTGCTTGTGTTGTGCCTTGCATATATTCATATTGCCTATTCATCTTATATGCTTGGTTGTTTGTGTGTGCCTCACTTATACTTAACCACAAGAGCTTCATATAGCACCTCAACCCATTCAAGGGGAATCAAGAGGAGTTAGTCCAGAGCCCTTCACGGGGAATTCGGCTACACTTGTGTGTTGTATTAAGTGTGTTGCAATATTTGTTTTAAGCTTCCGCATTTAGCGCATTTAGTTTCTAGATTAACATTTACACCTATTCACCCCCCCTCTAGGTGTGCTTTTCAATTGGTATCAGAGCCAACGCTCCTGATACTTAGGCTTAACATCCTAGGAGTGAGATCCATTTGTTTGCTAATCTCTTGTTTGCATTTGCTTGTTTGCACACATATAGTTTACCATGGACTTCATGACCCCACCTATGTATGATGCTTCCAACATTCTTGTTTGGAAGACTAGGATGTCCATATTGAAAAGTCACCTAGAGGGGGGGTGAATAGGTGACAATGCTAATCAAGGGCAAATTAAAAAATTAAAGCTACAAAGATCACCAAGCAAGAGTCACAAGATGAATGCAAGCAAGTAAGTATGACAATGAATATGATGAGCAATTATAAGAGCAAGCAAAGTAGAGTAAGAATTGCAAGAATGTAAACCAATCGCAAACACAAAGATATGTTATCGAGGTTCGAGCACCCAGCTCTACTCCCCGCCTTCCCCAGAAGGATTCTAGCTACTTCCACTATCACAAAGATCAATTACAATGGAGTACCCAACTCCTACAATCTCAAGAACAAGTAATTTCCTTGGTAGTCAAAAGACCACAAACTCTCTCTTTCAAATATCTCTTCCCTTACAAAGGTCCTTAGAGAATATTGAGTAGGAATGAAGCTCTTGTGTAAGGTGAAAGAAAAATTGAATCAGAGAGTATCACAAAACCCAATTCAGAAAATGAGTGAGAATGTTAGCACAAAAACCAAGAAACTAGCTCTTTTGAATTTCTCAAACTTTTGAATTTTTCTCTTGAAAATTGTTGTTGTTAATCTCTCCCTAAGCACCCCTATTTATAGGAGAGGGCTAGGTTAAGAGATAAAACAAACTTAAGGCTAATAAAGTAATGTTAGGTTCAAAATAAATCTTTAAACGAATTTTTAAATATAAAAGACAAAAATAAACAGCCCTCAAAAATCTGCCCGTTACTGTTCAAACGGTCGGATCGGTCGACCGGGCCGGTCGACCGGAAGTATAAAAATTTGACCGTTACATGATATCGGTCGACCGACCCGGTCGACTGATACAAACTGTGAGCAAAACAAATAATCCGGTCGACCGCCTCGGTCGACCGACAGACATACACACGGATACGTGCATTCTGCCAGAACTTCGGTCGACTGGTCCGGTCGACCGGACCAGACTGTCATAGGCTCGGTCGACCGACCCGGTCGACCGGCTCAGGTCAAAAAGCTAAATTCAAAAAGAATTAAAAGAGGATTTTGATTTTATCAAAAATACTTTTGAACAGGGATTAGTATAAAACACAAATATATATCTGTAGGTAAAATCTTGTATGCAAAATATTTTTGTATAATTTATAAGAAATTATTTGGAATGAGCATGTACGCAAAAATGTGTGTGATAGAGCTTCAAACCTATCCACTATTCTTTAACATACTATAAACTGAAAAACAAATTACATGAAGACTTCTAGTGCTATCTTCAAGTCTTTGAGCCATCCAATGCCTTGCTAGAGCCTTCTCATCTTCGATCCTTCCTTAATGTGCAATTTGCCTTCCTTACTTTGTGGAACTTAGAAGTTCTTGCAATAGCTAAGCGAATGGACTCTAAACATGGTACAAAACCTGAAACTCATCTAGATCAAATGATTAGTACCAAATAGCACTAATTTGGTTTGTCATCATCAAAACACAAAACAATTGGAGAGTGTAACCTCTTGGGCCAACAATCTCCCCCTTTTTGATGATGACAAAACAAATAGGCTATTAACAAAAATATAGGGAGGAGAAAACTCCCCCTCAAATTATGCTATACATAAAACACAAGAATATGCTCTAGATACCACTAATTGAAACCAATCAAAACAAATACAAAATAAATATATAAAACACAAAAATTACTCTTGATACCAATTTAAACTAAAACACAAGAATTCATTTAAAGACACAAGAATTCATAAAAACAAAACATATAAATTCATATGGAACCAAGACCTAATGAACTTATTTTTGTCCATGTAAACTTATTCTCCCCCTTTTTGTCATACATCAAAAAGGGTTATGAAATACATGTCTATTCAATAATACAAACATTAAGTTCTCCACAAATAAACGAAAATCTAGCAAAATCAAGAGGTTTAGTGAAAATATCGGCTAGTTGTAAATCCGTGGAAACATAATCAATATCTATATCACCTTTCTCAAAATGATCTCTAAGAAAGTGATATCTAATCTCAATGTGCTTGGTCTTACTATGTTGATTTGCATTTTTGGTCATGTGTATAGTACTAGTATTATCACAAAATATTTTTATATGATCAAAGTGCAAATCAAAATCAAGGAGAGTATGTTTCATCCAAAGGACTTGTGCACAACAAGCCCCCGCGGCAACATACTCCGCCTCGGCGGTTGAGAGAGCTACGGAATTTTGTTTCCTAGAGGACCATGAAACAAGACAATTACCAAGAAATTGACATGTCCCACTAGTACTCTTTCTATCTACTCTACAACCCGCATAGTCGGCATCCGAATAGCTAGTCATTGAAAAATCTCTAGTTTTCGGATACCAAAGACCCATTTCAAAAGTGCCCTTAATATAACGAATAATGCGTTTTACCGCAATAAGATGAGACTCTTTAGGACACGATTGAAATCTAGCACAAAGACACACACTAAACATGATATCCGGCCTACTTGCCGTCAAATATAAAAGATTTCCTATCATGCTTCTATATAATTTAATATCAATATTTTTACCTTGTTCGTCCTTATCAAGCTTGGTTGTAGTTGCCATTGGAGTGTTGCAAGCCTTTGATCCTTCAAGCCCAAACTTCTTTACTAGCTCCTTTGCGTACTTGGCTTGGTTAATGAAGGTTCCGTCTTGCAATTGCTTGATTTGGAGTCCAAGGAAGAAATTGAGCTCACCCATGGAAGACATTTCAAATTCTAGTTGCATTACTTTTTCAAAATCCTTGCATAAAAGCTCATTAGTGGAACCAAAAATTATATCATCAACATAAATTTGCACAATTAAAATGTCATTCTCAACATGCTTAGTAAAGAGAGTTGTGTCTACTTTGCCTTTAATAAAATCATTTGAAATGAGAAAACTAGAAAGCCTTTCATACCAAGCTCTTGGAGCTTGTTTCAATCCATACAAAGCTTTATCAAGTTTAAAAACAAAATCGGGATGAACATGATCAATAAAACCGGGAGGTTGAGAAACATAAACTTCTTCATTAATAAAACCATTCAAAAATGCACTTTTCACATCCATTTGAAAAAGTTTAAAATTTTTAAAACATGCAAAAGCTAGTGTCATCCGTATGGCTTCAAGCCGTGCTACGGGTGCAAAGGATTCCTCAAAGTCAATTCCCTCAACTTGAGTGTAACCTTGGGCCACTAACCTAGCTTTATTCCTAATAACATTACCGGACTCATCCATCTTGTTTCTAAAGATCCACTTAGTACCAATTATTGGTCTATCGTGGGGCTTAGGAACAAGGTGCCAAACTTGGTTGCACTCAAATTGATTGAGTTCCTCTTGCATGGCAAGCAACCAATATGGGTCCGTCTCGGCTTCGAGAATGTCTTTGGGTTCAAAATGAGAAATGAAAGCAAAGTTACCACATAGGTCATGGAGTTTGGAGCGCGTTGTGACTCCTTTAGATGCATCACCCAAGATGAGCTCCTTAGGATGATTTGTTGCGTATCTCCAAGCTTTGGGAAGCGGTTGAGCGCTTTCCTCTTTATCCTCTTGAACTTCACCAATTGAATCTAGCTTTTCTTCTTGAGCGGGTGAGTCCTTCAAGGATAGTCTCTCCATGTCATCACCTAAAGGCTCAATCTCTACAACATTCTCAACAACCACATTAGTTTCTTCAAATTTAACATGCATGGATTCTTCTATGGTAAGTGAAGATCTATTGAAAACTCTATATGCTTTGCTAGTAGAGGAATATCCAACAAAGATAGCCTCATAAGCCTTAGCATCAAATTTACCCAAATTATCCTTAGTATTCAAAACAAAACACTTGCATCCAAAAACTTTAAAATATGCAACATTTGATTTTCTAGAATGATACATTTCAAATGATGTTTTTGAAGAATTTTTGCACAAATAAATACGGTTTGATATATAGCATGCGGTGTTTACGGCCTCGGCCCATAAATATTGAGGGAGGTCATACTCACTTATCATTGTCCTAGCCATCTCTTGTAGTGTTCTATTTTTCCTTTCTACAACTCCATTTTGTTGTGGAGTTCTAGGACAAGATGTTTCATGCTTAATTCCCTTTCATCACAATAAGTCATGAAGAGTTGGTTAATAAACTCACCACCTCTATCACTCCTTATTCTCAAAATCGGAAAACCCTTTTCTTTTTCAACTCTTTTTCGAAAAGTTTTAAAATGAGAAAAAGTTTGATCTTTATTTTGTAAAAGAAAACCCAAGTAAAACGGGAGAAATCATCAACCAAAACAAATGCAAATCTACTTCCATTTAAACTCTTAGTTTTAGTTGGTCCAAATAAATCCATATGAATTAATTCTAAAGGCCTAGTTGACATGATATCCTTGATTGGTTTAAAGGAAGACTTGGTTTGTTTCCCAAGTTGGCACGCACCACAAATGCGGTCTTTCTCAAAAACCAAGCAAGGTATACCCTTCACCAATTCCTTTGAATTAATCCTAGAAATATGGTCAAAAGATGCATGTCCTAATCTTCTATGCCAAAGCCAAGAATTTTCATCAAAAGCAATCAAGCATTTAGTAGAACAATCTAAATTAAGCATGTCAATGATATAAACATTATTATCACGAAAACCGGTAAGAATACAATCATTAGATTTAACATCAAAAATCTTGCAAGAAGTATCATCAAAAACAACTTTAAGTCCACGGTCACAAAGTTGACTAATGCAAAGCAAATTATGTTTTAAACCATCTACTAAAACAACATTCTCAATAATAGGAGATGCACCAATTTGAATGTTACCTATACCGATGATAGTTCCTTTGGAGTCATCTCCGAAGGTGACGGAGCCACCTTCCATGTACCTTGATAGGGTTGTGAAGTTGTTGATGTCCCATGTCATGTGTCTTGAACAACCACTATCAAGGTACCACCGCTCCCTACGTCTTGGAGCCTTGGTGTGTACCTACATCAAACATTTTAGGACTTGATTTTGGTACCCACATTTTCTTGGGTCCATGAGGGTTAGAGCCATTAACCCAAACAAGATTATTTGAACTATGCAATTTATCATAACAAAATTTAGCTAAATGTCCATTTTTGCCACAATAAGTACATCTATACACTCTACCATATCTAAAAGCATAGTGAGTGTGTGATTTGTGAGCATGGGCATTGTGAGCATGAAAAGATTTAGCATGAGAGGTATTATTTGAAGTGTGAGCATGTGGAATTTTAGCATGAGAATCTTTAACATGAGAAGTGTGCTTTTTGGAAAACTTTTCTTCAAGCTTCTTGGTGTTAAAAGCACAATCTTTCAAAATCTTTTCAAAATCAACCATTTTGGTTTTTAAGGAAGAAATTCTTTATTATCAACAATAGGGGTTTTACCCTTACAAGAAATCTTATAAGCATCAAATTCATTTTGAATAGAAACAAGATTTGAAGAAAGATCATCTTTTTCTTTTGAAACAATAGCAAGTTGATTTTTAAGAAAAGCAACTTCTTTTTGTAATTTTAAGCATTCAATTTTCTTATTATCATAAGTTTCAGAAAGTTCTACAAAGGCATGTACTAGAACTTCCTTACTTAGTTCATCATCTTCATCATCATGGGATTGAGGGTTACCTTGGGTGTGTTTGCCATGAAACACATGTTAGCTTGATCCACCTCCTCTTCGGACTCGCTTTCCGAATCCCACGTAGCTTTGTATGCTTTCTTTTCCTCCGGCTTCTTTGGCTTGAAGGAGGAAGTCATCTTCTTCTTGAACTCCGGACAATCCGCCATGATATGTCCGGGTTTGCGGCAATTATAGCAAATGATCTTCCGCTCCTCTTTGCCTTCGAATCTTCTCCGGAAGTTGAACTTGTTCTTTCGGTACAACTTCTTGACATTCCGCACAAGTAGAGTTAGCTCCTCATCTTCTTCTTCATCTTCATCATCGTCATCATTGGTGGATGAAGTCTTGAAGGCTATGGATTTCTTCTTTGAAGTAGTAGCCTCATCTCTTGCTTTCTTCTCCATCTCATGGGTCTTTAGGTTCCCAATGAGACTAATGATGTCCATCTCGTCCTTGTCATTTAATTCCTTTAAGGTGGTGGCCTTGATCTCCCATGAAGAAGGAAGAGCCCGTATCACTTTGCGCACCTTTTGATCGTTGGAGATGACGTCACCTAATGAAGAAAGACCATTAGTAATTTTAGTGAAACGAGTAATCATACAATCAATGGATTCATCATCTAGCATTTTGAATGATTCATATTGAGACCTCAAGAGATCTATCTTAGCTCTCTTGACTTGTGAAGTCCCTTCATGTGTGACCAATAAGTGTTGCCAAATCTCATAGGCGGATTGGCAATGAATTACCCGTGTAAGGTCATCCTCATTCAAGGCGGTTAAAAGGGAGTTTTGGGCTTTTGAGTTAGCCTCATATTCTCTAAAGTTGAAGTCGGTCCAAGTGCTCTCATCTTCATTGGGTGCTACATAGGGTTTGGTCAAAGACTTAGCCACTAAACTACCTAGTGATTGCAAAAAGATAGTCATCCTAACCTTCCAAATAGGGAAGTTGAGTCCATCAAATTTAGGTGGGGTTTTAATGTTGTCGGCCATGTTTACTAGTGTATGAATGGATGAATGAAAATGTTGATTAGCAATATTTTAAGGATCTCTCTATGGATGTTAAGCCAAACCTAGAGTCCAAGCTCTGATACCAATTGAAAAGTCACATAGAGGGGGGGTGAATAGGTGACAATGCTAATCAAGGGCAAATTAAAAAATTAAAGCTACAAAGATCACCAAGCAAGAGTCACAAGATGAATGCAAGCAAGTAAGTATGACAATGAATATGATGAGCAATTATAAGAGCAAGCAAAGTAGAGTAAGAATTGCAAGAATGTAAACCAATCGCAAACACAAAGATATGTTATCGAGGTTCGAGCACCCAGCTCTACTCCCCGCCTTCCCCAGAAGGATTCTAGCTACTTCCACTATCACAAAGATCAATTACAATGGAGTACCCAACTCCTACAATCTCAAGAACAAGTAATTTCCTTGGTAGTCAAAAGACCACAAACTCTCTCTTTCAAATATTTCTTCCCTTACAAAGGTCCTTAGAGAATATTGAGTAGGAATGAAGCTCTTGTGTAAGGTGAAAGAAAAATTGAATCAGAGAGTATCACAAAACCCAATTCAGAAAATGAGTGAGAATGTTAGCACAAAAACCAAGAAACTAGCTCTTTTGAATTTCTCAAACTTTTGAATTTTTCTCTTGAAAATTGTTGTTGTTAATCTCTCCCTAAGCACCCCTATTTATAGGAGAGGGCTAGGTTAAGAGATAAAACAAACTTAAGGCTAATAAAGTAATGTTAGGTTCAAAATAAATCTTTAAACGAATTTTTAAATATAAAAGACAAAAATAAACAGCCCTCAAAAATCTGCCCGTTACTGTTCAAACGGTCGGATCGGTCGACCGGGCCGGTCGACCGGAAGTATAAAAATTTGACCGTTACATGATATCGGTCGACCGACCCGGTCGACTGATACAAACTGTGAGCAAAACAAATAATCCGGTCGACCGCCTCGGTCGACCGACAGACATGCACACGGATACGTGCATTCTGCCAGAACTTCGGTCGACTGGTCCGGTCGACCGGACCAGACTGTCATAGGCTCGGTCGACCGACCCGGTCGACCGGCTCAGGTCAAAAAGCTAAATTCAAAAAGAATTAAAAGAGGATTTTGATTTTATCAAAAATACTTTTGAACAGGGATTAGTATAAAACACAAATATATATCTGTAGGCAAAATCTTGTATGCAAAATATTTTTGTATAATTTATAAGAAATTATTTTGGAATGAGCATGTGCGCAAAAACGTGTGTGATAGAGCTTCAAACCTATCCACTATTCTTTAACATACTATAAACTGAAAAACAAATTACATGAAGACTTCTAGTGCTATCTTCAAGTCTTTGAGCCATCCAATGCCTTGCTAGAGCCTTCTCTTCTTCGATCCTTCCTTAATGTGCAATTTGCCTTCCTTGCTTTGTGGAACTTAGAAGTTCTTGCAATAGCTAAGCGAATGGACTCTAAACATGGTACAAAACCTGAAACTCATCTAGATCAAATGATTAGTACCAAATAGCACTAATTTGGTTTGTCATCATCAAAACACAAAACAATTGGAGAGTGTAACCTCTTGGGCCAACACATATACCTACAAGCCCTAGGATATAAAGTTCACCTCGCCATTACCAAGGAATCCTTCCTTAGTGATAGCAAGCATATAGAGGCCAATGCACTAGCCCTAGAGGCTATTAGAAGCTCATTATCTAAAGACTATCTTATACGTGTTTCTAACTTTGATTCCGCATTTGCAGTGTGGAATATGTTGACAACCACAACCACCACCTCCGAGCTTCAAACGCCTATCCAACAAGAAGAGGAGTTTAGTGGAGATGAATCCGAGCCACAACAATGCTATATGGTCCAAGGGAATGACTCCCTTGAGGTACACTCGGAAACCCACTTAGATGATGATGATGATGCTAGTTCTTCAAATGATTATGATGCCCATGCCTTGAATGAAGAACTATCTATTGTGTGTGAAAAATTAATAGAAAAATATAAAGTTTTGAAAAAGAAAAGTCTAGGAATTGAAAAAGAAAATAAAAGTTTGCATTCTAGACTTGATATTGTTTTGCAAGAAAAGGAGGAGATTTCTAATGAGAGGGATTCATTAAAATGTCAACTTGATCTTGCACTAAAAGAAAATGAGTTTTTAAAATCTAAAAATGATTGTGAAACACTTTTGAAGAAAAATGAAAATCTAACTTCAAAAGTTGATTTTGTTTTAAAAGAGAATGTTGCTTTGAAAAATAAAATTATTTCTATTTCAAATAATTTAGATATTTGTTTAAAGAAAAATAATGTTTTGCAAAATAAAATAGATGCTCATGTTTGCCATGCTAGGGTAGTATCTCACACTTCACCTATTGCATGCCACACCTCTTCTTTGATTAAAAATGATATAAATGTTTTGAAGAAGAGTGTTGATTGTTTGGGCTCCACTTTGAGCCAATGTGTTGTGGGCCATACACGTTTGGAAACTTTGTTTCGAAAGAAACAAGTTCCATCTATTATGCATGCACACCCTCCACGGCATACACATGCTCCTCACGGACACACCCATCACATGTATGCTCATGTGTACACTTGTACACATTGTGGACATAAGGGCCACCTTGCTAAATTTGCTATGATCGTATACATGTTTCAAATTTAGCAAAGAAATTTGTTTGGGTTAGAGAAGGGACTAACCCCCATGGACCCAATAAGATATGGGTACCAAAGACCACCCCTCCTATTTTTGATGTAGGTGTGGGCTCTCACATGACGTGAGAGTTGCCGTACCTTGGAGTGGATGCGTTCCGAGCTTCATGGAAATCAAATGGATGCATCACTTTCAAGTGAAGTTTGGTGGAGAGGACCACCATGTTTTGGAGACAAGGAAAGTTGCCTTCTAGGTTTTGGTGACGATTCCTAACTCCTTATTTATTGTATAAATGCTTTCATTTTCATTATTATAGCATGTTTTGTTGTTTAGTGATTATCATGTAAATACCATGTTTATTAGATCATTGACATACATGTATAGTATTTGAGACACCCATGTTTTATATGGATAAATTATTTTGTGTTCTCCCTATAATTTAGCTATCATGTACATCATGAATCTAATAACATGTGAATTTACATAGTAATCATGTTTAGCTTTATCATGATGATTTTTATCTTGTTTTTTATGCTTCATGCTTTGATTACCAGTTTAAATGTTAGTTTTCATTAAGACTAGGTATATATTTGTGCATATAGTGGGCCACAAATAAATCTATATATGTTTGAGCTTGAATGCTTATTTGAACCCATTAGATGTGCTAGTATAGTCTAGTTTTGATGATTCATGCATTTTAAACTTGTATTCCTATTTTTGGATTTGTTTTATGAGTTTTCACTTCATGTATATGTGTATTTTTGTCAAACTTTAAGATATACATGTATACCCTTTGAGTCATTTGCCTTTCATGCAAATCTATATATATGGACTCAATTGTGTTTAGGGATATGTATGTATACTTATTGTGTTGACAATTCATACATATACCTTGAAATGAAATTTGTTTTGGTGAAAATTTAGTTTTTTCTTGATCTCGTGTTTATTTGTTTAACTTCATGTATATGTCTATTTTATCCAAATTATTATTATACATATACATCCTTTTTGAGCCACGTGCCTTAATGCATATATTTTGTGGACTCGTTGTGTTTTGGATATGTATGTATGCTTTAGTTTGTATAAGACATACATATACCTTGAAGATTAAATAATTTTGATGATTTTCATTTTCAAGGAACTTTGAGCTTAATTGGAAATTTCATAATGCCATGTCACACATTACTTGTACACTCACCATTTTTTTAAATATTTCTCATGAGTATGTTTTCATGAGCATGTATGGACTTTATTGAATATTGAGTGTTTTTAAGTACTATGTGATTTGCATGTGTTTTATGAAAATTATTTTTAGTTTATTCCTTGCTTGAAGGATTTCGTACTAGTTTAAAAGATTTTCCATTTAACTAGTTACGATATTCTTCATTTTGGTAGAGTTTTTCAAACAAAGCTTATTTTTCAAATCTATTTTTGAAAACCCCTACCTTAATGGGAGGTTGGATGGGAGATCATGTTCATGTATGCTTTAAAATGAAAATCATTTAAAACTTGAACCATGATTGGGTGGTAGATAATATGATGTATACACTTGATCATTATTGTTGTTTCAATTGGTATCATTGGACTCTTTCAATTGGTATCAATTTTGACCTTTCTTGTATACTCATGTATGTTTGTATGTATGTATGCTTTCAATTTCAAGAATATCAATTTCTATTGGTATCTATTTTCTATACATATATATGTTTGTGTTTATGCTAAGCTTGAGCTTCAATTTTGTTTCAATTGATTACTTTTAAATTGGTATCAAGCCTACGCATTGTTTTAGTTGGTATTTCATAAAGGGGAAGAAAACTTGTATTTCATCTTTCAATTGGTATTTGTTTTTCACTCCCATACTTTATGATTGAAAATTCAAATTTGGTATCATATGTTCAAAATGAAAAATATTTACAATTGGTATCAAAATTTTTGTTTAGACATTCAAAATTTATTATGTTTAATTTCAATTGGTATCAAGATTTTCATGTGTTTTGCTTAAAATGGTATCAATATTTTTGTTTGTTTCCTTTCAATTGGTATCAAGATGTTATTCTTTGACATATTTTCAATTGGTACCTTAATTGATTGTCACCCCTATTTGGTTTTGTTTTTGTTTTAGACAAAAAGGGGGAGAAAAATGTATTGATTTAGTTTTGCATTTAACCCTTTATTGATGATTAATTCTTTGTATTAAAAAGGGTGAGAAAATTTTGTTTTGTTTTGATTGTTTACCCCTTTGTTGATGACTGACAAAAAGGGGGAGAAAGATTTTGGTTTATATATGCATGTTTATGTTTTGCATATATTAAGTTTAATTTAGTTTAATTTTAATTGGTATCTAGAGCATGTTTTGTTTTTAAACATTTCATTAGTATCTAGAGCCATTTATTGTTTTGCATAGATATGCATTCATGTTTAATATTCATTGCATATTATGTTTATTTGTTTATGCATGAGTTAAGGGGGAGCTTCTTTGAAGCTTAACTTTAATCCATGCATATATAACTCCATGAGTTTTGTCATCATCAAAAAGGGGGAGATTGTTGGCCCAAAGGCCTTCCATCCTAGTTTTGATGATGATTAACTCATGTAGTTATGTTTACTAATAATCTTGTGTAGTTTAAGTTTCAGATCATTAACCAAGATATTAGTTTGGTGATAGCTTCAACAAGAGGTGTTTGGAAGCTTCACAAGTGATTCCAGGGCTCAAGCTTCAAGATCACACATTGCCTAGCCCATGGATGGAGTTTTGGATCGGGTCTACTTGAAGATGGAGATCGTCAAGAAGACTTAGGTATCCATAGTTTAGATAGTGTGTTTAGATCCATTTGTAAAGCTTAGTATAGTTGATATGCTCAAGTACACAACACACACGTTTTTATGTTTGGATATTGGTTTTTTCGGTTTTTACTTTAACCGATATTTGTTTTCATGAATAGTTGATCAAAACAAGTTTAATTGATATATGTATAGTTGTTTCATTCTATACATGCATGCTTAACTTTTAAACAAACTTATTTTGACTATCCTATTCATGTATAGAAAAATCAAAGTTTGATAAAAATACAAGTTTTGGTTTTTGGTAAAAATGTTAAAACACAAAAATAGTTCATATTGTTTGATATTTGAGCTAAACTTTTTATCACATGTTTATATATCAATGCAAAATGATAAAACTATTTTTGGGTATTTTTACAAGACTTAAAAGAATTTTTAGAAATATTTTAACATGTATTTTCTGTCCCAGAACAGTGGCTGACAGGCCAGGACGGCCGACCGCACGGGTCGACCGTACCAAGGGCCGTTCGACCCTTGCGGTCGACCGACGTGCACAAACCTGTGCACGTTTGGCAGACACAGGGACGGTCGGCCGGGCGGCCGACCGGACCAGAGAGCTCTGCTCTCTGTATCTGGGGGTCGACCGGGCGGTCGACCGAGATGGCCCAACGGTCATATTTCTGACCGTTGGCGGTCGGCCGGCCGGCCGACCGCTAGCCTGTCAGGCTGCCAGATCAGCCTAACGGCTAGTTTCTGTTTTGGCCTATATAAACCCCATTTCTTTGGGATTTTGGCTAAGATTTTCTGAGCTAATTTTTCCCTACTCTCTGCTTTTAAAAAGAAGTTTTCAAAAGAGTTTAAGTGCCAAAAAGATTCATCTTTGTTTTTTAAAAGTGTTTTGTTATTTTCAAAGAAATTAGGTTTTTGGGAATTGGTTATTGTTCTTCAATTCTATATCTATTTGGTATTTTCCCAAGAGAATTTCTTTGTTCAAAACACTTGTTTTCCACACTTGAGCTTATCATCTATCCTATTCTATTAGGATCTTGTTTTGTGGAAAAAGAAAAAGGAAAGAGGTTTGTGGTTGAGACATACCACTTGTTGTAAACCCTTGATTTCTTGGTTGCTCCCTCTTTGGTAGAGGTTGAGGTTGTGTAATTGGGTTGTTGGTTTGCTCCCTCTTTGGTAGAGGTGGAGATTGTTGTTTGCTCCCTCTTGTGTGAGGTGGAGCTTGGTGGTTTGTATCCCTCTTCTGTAGAGGTGATTGTGGTTGTTTGGCTAAGGGCCTACCCCTCTTGTGTGAGGTGATGTTTGTATTGAGAGATGAGTTCGGTACTCCCTTTGTTGTAACAAATCCTCTTCGGTAGAGGTTCCCGCGGTGGGAGATAGTGGATTGAAAATCCTTCACGGTGGTGAAGGCGGGGATGTAGAGCTAGGGGCTCGAACCTCGAAACATATCTTTGTGTTTGCGTTTGATCCATTGTCTCTCTAACTCTCTCTCTCTTTATATTGTGCAAAGCATCATTCTTAGCATCATATCATATTTGCTTGTGTTGTGCCTTGCATATATTCATATTGCCTATTCATCTTATATGCTTGGTTGTTTGTGTGTGCCTCACTTATACTTAACCACAAGAGCTTCATATAGCACCTCAACCCATTCAAGGGGAATCAAGAGGAGTTAGTCCAGAGCCCTTCACGGGGAATTCGGCTACACTTGTGTGTTGTATTAAGTGTGTTGCAATATTTGTTTTAAGTTTTCGCATTTAGCGCATTTAGTTTCTAGATTAGCATTTACACCTATTCACCCCCCCTCTAGGTGTGCTTTTCAAGGAGAGGTCAACGTGTTCCACACTGCAAAGGCGGAATCACAATGAGAAATCATACACAAATATGCCGTTAGGGTTTGTTCATTGGCCTCTATATGCTTGCTATTACCAAGATAGGATTTCTTGATAGCGGTAAGAAAAGCATGCAAATCTAGGGTTTTGAGGTACATGGACATCCTAGCCTTCTAAATAATAATGTTAAAAGTATCAAACATAGGAGGGGTCATGAAGTCCATGAGTATGTGTAAACAATTATGTGCAAATGCAACACTAGATTAGCAAACCAAGATCTCACTCCTAGGTGGTTAAACCTAATATCAGGAGCGTAGGCTCTGATACCAATTGAAAGTACACCTAGAGGGGGTGAATAGGTGTATGACTAATCTAATGACAAATGATGCGGAATTAAAAACTAAATGCAACACACTTAGGGGGTGTTTGGTTGCAAGGAAGTGAGCGGAAGTAAGGAAATGGGGAAGTATAATTGCTCACTTTCCTATCTATCCAAACACCGGAAAAGAAAAATAAGAAAACCCCTTTTCCTTTTCTCTTTTCTCTTTTACACAACAATTTTCTCACTTCTAGAGTGCTATAGTTAATTTTGTGGTCATGTAAATGTCATTTTATTAAGTTGTAGCACAAAACAGTTAATTTTTGATCATGTAAATCTCACTTGCATTCTAATTACAGTCTATATTTTATTTTTCTTAATTAATTTTTATTTTAATAATATTTTGCGGTCAACTTTGTTGTCAACTTTTCCACTTCCACTTTCACATTACCATCCAAACACTGAAAAAGACAAAACATTTTCCAAATCACACTTCCCAACAACATCCAAACACCCAAGTTCCAAAGTGTAACCAAAGAGTGTAGCCGAATTACCGGTGAAAGGCTCTGGACTATCTCCTTTAAATTCCTCTAAATAAGAGTTGAGTTGCTATATGAAGCTTTCTTGGTTCAACATAAGTGAGGCATACACACAATCAATACCAAGCATATAAATATGAATGAACAATATTGTAACGCCCCGATCCTGGCGGATACGGAGACATTACTGCAACGTATATACGCAAGTCAGAAGTACCTTCACGTATATACGCTAAGCATCAGTACAGGCAAGAATCAGAGTACGGAAGCAAGTGGTGCATTATACATTCCAACATATGAGTACAATTACAAAGTTATCACCAGAGGTGATCCAATATTACATGAATATTACATCACTGACATGCGCAATTGCGAGATTACAAGCAGATGTACATGGATGAATAGTACAAAAGGGCACTCACGAGTTTACTAAAGGAAACTCGAGAGGCACACAGGGGGCCTGGAAGGATAAGACTCTGGACGGTCTGCCGGAGATCCACGCTATCGCTGCGCCACTCTAATCAGCAACTGGGAGAATCCACACGTTCCAATCTCCATGACCTGGACATGAGAATCCAGGGGAGTCAGATGAAACTCCCCAGGCGAGTGGTGAAGCAAAAGCCAAGTGGCGAGCAATGGTAAGTACATGTATAGTGATAGAACCAAATAAAGCCGAGGACGAGCAAATCTGATTGTATGGTTTCAGATCACGGCTCCATAAGACTAGTACGTCGAAGGAATAATCCAAACAAGGAAACCCTCATCTATATACCCTTATCTTATGTCACCATAATCCAAGCACATACAATCCGACTGCACTCAGGGCCTGATAAGAAAATGAACAGGAGGCAGGTGGATACAAGGGATAAAGCAGAACATGAGCAGTTAATACCATAATACTCATAAATCCGGAAATCCAAAGTAAAATCCAGGACAAGCAAATATGGTAAGGCATATCACAGATTCATAGCCGTTTAAGTCGCAGGCTTCAGTATGCGTCCCATTCCACATACCTCTACTTACAACTTAAAGAGCCGGTTATTAGACACTTTATTATTACTCGTCTTACCCTGATATCTAGCTATGTGAACTAGCGTCCCAGCACACATAGATCCATATCCGAGTAAAGCAAGATTGTTATTGGAAACCAGCGGGGGTATCAACGAACTATGTTTACAGTGGGTCCCGTACATACCCGGGACCACGGCCCAGGATTGTTCCGTTGCTTGGTGACGGAACCTGCCGCAAGGCTAACAGGAGGGACTTATGTATGCCCTTATCATGATTCAGGAGGAGGGAGCCAGCACTCCCCTCGGTCGCCTGGAGGCCCACAGGTCAGACCGGAAGTTTTAGTTGCACAACATGCCTAATACCACTGTAAACACGAACACATATTGATAGCCGCATGTTTCCCCCGACCCGATGCAAGTTGTTCCTTTTATGATTTATTGGATTGATTATCAATTTACGGGAATAGCAGGAGCAGGACATGATCAGGAATTCAGGAGTTCAGGTCACTGTATATAATACAGGATAACAGGTCACTGATCATGATACAGGATATCAGGTCACTGTACATAGTACAGGATAACAAGACAGGGTTCCCGTAAATGTGATAATCACAGGTCAAGTATATCATGCTGGGTGTCAAGTGATAGCATGACAGGATGATGATATTAGACAGGCAACCAGTCATGTCAAGAGATTGATATAAGGTCAGTGGCAAGTTATGACATAACAAGGGGTCTTGCCAAATATGGTATAAGGCAGTACAATACATCACAGGCATGGTATGAGTACAAGAAGTAAACTACCCTAGTACAAGCATTCGTCACAGAGCAATACATGTCCAGATACTGGCACTCGGCCATACACAAATACAGGGACTCAGCCCGATACAAAGTACATGGAAACAGGGAATAAAATATATGTCGACCCGACGAAGCGGGGAAACCCAAATGGAGGCGAGAGCGAGAACACTCGCCTAAATCACCGGAAAGCTGAAAAGTCTGGAATCCATGGAACTCGCGCACGTGCCATAAAATAATATATATTTATGAGGAGAGAGAAAGTGTACAGGGAGAGGAAGAGGGAGAAACTTAGAGAGAGAAAGAGACTCAGGGAGACGCGGGTTTGACAGTGGGACGCGAGGGTCGCAGACGCGAGAGTCGCGTCGCAGGAATAACAGACGCGGGAAAGAGCAGACGCGGGGATCGCGTCGCGGAAAGTACCAGACGCGGGAATCACAGACGCGGGAGTCGCGTTGCGAAGATACTACAAACGCGGGGTTGAGATCCGCGTTAGGAAACAAACAGAGAGGAGGAAAGTGATTCCTTTGTTGTGCCCGACGAAGGGATGTTCGGCCCCAATCCAAAAGGAGGGTACCGGCCCTAAGCCTTGCCAACGGAGAAGAACGCGGACGCGGGAATCACAGACGCGGGAGTCGCGTTGTGAGGACACCACAAACGCGGGGTTCGGGACCCGCGTTCAAATCAGGACACGAGGGAAACGCGGACGCGGTCGTGGGGTCCGCGTCGCGTTAGCACGAGGAGATCACAGACGCGGGAGTTAGCCTCGCGTCGTGACGATACAATAACGCGAAGGCCGCGTCAAGAGAGGGCGCCCGCACGCGGGGGTGAGATCCGCGTCGGCAAATAATCAGGGAGACAGGGAGTTAAGGAGAGAGAGTAGAGAGAGAGTCATGAGAGAGAAAGAGAGAGGACAGGAGAGAGAGAGAGAGATCCAAGGGAGAGAGAGAGAATCATGAAAGAGAGAGAGAGAGAGGGGGACCCAGGAGAGAGAAAGAAAGAGGGAAGGGGCTTTGCCCCTCTCTGGATCCACGCACAGCACCCCCAAGAGGGGCGCTCGGCCTGGCCGCCGGCCAGGCGGCGGCGCCGGGCGGCGCCGGCCACCAGCGAGGGAAGGAGGGGGCGACTGCCCCCTCACCAGAACACAGGGGGGCCGTGCCCCCCATCCAGCAGAGAGAAAGGGGGGCTGTTGCCCCCCTTTCAACAGAAAGAAGGAGAGAGGGGCTTGCCCCCCTCTCAGCCCGAGCACAGGGGCCCAGGTGGGCCCCTGGCTACCCGCCGCCGCCGGCCACCGCCGGCGGCGCCCAAGACTAGGGGTGGCTCCGGCCACCCCAAAGAGGAAGAGGGGAAAGGGGAGTGAGTTGGTTTGGGTTTTTATGGTGGTGATGGATTTGGTGAATTTGCGGTTGATTGGAGGTGTGGTGGAGGAATTGGAGGAGATGGGAGGAAGAAGAGGAGTTGGGTGATGTAGTGGTGGTGTTTGGGTGGAGGAGATGGTGGATTTGGGGATGATGAAGAAGAAGAGGAAGGTGGAGATGGTGGTGACTTTTGAGGAGGATGGAAATGGTGGAATTGTTGGTGTTGGAGGAGAGAAACTTGGCCGCCGGAGTTGAGGTCCTCGCCGGTGATGGTGGCCGGAACGCCGGCGGTGATGGCGGGTGGAGGCGTCGGCCTCTCCCATGGAGAAGAAAAGGAGAAAGGAAAATGAAAAGAAGAGAGGAAGAAAAGGAAGAAAAGAAATGAAAGGAAAAGAAAAGAAAAAGAAAAAGAAAAAGGAAAGTGATTTGATGGGTGGATGGGAGAGGGAATTAAATGAGAGAGGGGTGGTTGTCTCCCACGTGGGGGAGATGGCTGCGGGGTTGATGGGAGAAAAGAAAGAAAGAAAAGAAAGATTGGAAAATAATAATATTATAATATGGCCGCGAAAATCGACTGTTCCAGAAAAATCCCCAAAAATACCCGGAGGTAGAAAACGTCATCCTGAGGAATAATACGAAATCGGTTTTCCAAAATAAAATCCCGTTTTCAAATTAAAAATCCGGAAGTCAGCCGCCGATACCGGTCCACACCGGGTCGGCCGGATTTTGATAAATTCTGAAAAATCCCAGAAAATGTATTAAAGAGTAAAATATGATTTTAAGAAGTAAAGTGAAAGCGGAATTCAGAAATTCAATCCCGATAGTCCCGGAATCAACCAGCGATACTGGCCGATACCGACTCCGGTGGAATTTCCATAAATTCGTAAAATCCTCAGAAAAAGGTATTTAGATAGGAAATGTGATTTTGAGAAATAATGTCTAAAGACACTTTTAGAAATTCCAATTAGTTTGTAAATTAAAAATCCGGGAATCGGTCAGCGGTACTGGTCGACACCGGTTTGAAGATTTTCAACTTAATTCAGGAAAATTCCAGAAAATCATGGAAAATCCAAAATATTAGAAAACAATATTTAAAACTGAAATCGGTCAATTTGGAATAACAAAAGATCAAATTGAGAAGTCTACTAGGATCGAGTCCCCGGTTCAGACTAGGGCTGACTCCGAGTTCACAAATCCAAATCCAAGACAAAACGTTCATATGAATAATTCATAATACAAAACAAATACAAGAAGTAAATCGAAAAATACGATCGAAAAATATGAATACGCAACTAAGTACGTATTCCGGGAACGGGGTGTTACACTCCATCCACCTTACAAAAAATTGCGTCCTCGCAATTTCGATAAGGGGTGAAATGAACACAAAAAGGTAGGAATGAGGATTATGCCAATCAAGATATGAATAACTATGAGCCGTTCTCCCAGATCGACTGAACGGCTAACTTAAGACTGAGGCATCTCTGCACTTCTACCGTATATATATATGCATCTTCTGACGGTGCCAAAATAATACTGATCTGATGTCTGCTTATAAAAGAACACTGCCAGAACTTCAAAGGACTAACCCATTCTGAACAATATAAAGTGAGCTGACTTGGTAAGATAATCAATAATACTTCGATCAGACTGTGAGCTAAAGCTAATGAAATCCATAGTGCTGAAGTCCATATTATAATATAAAACCCTGCATAGTAAGATGTTGTCCTTTGCAGTAGAATCACTGACGGGCTGCATACTGGGCTTTGTTAACTCTGAAAGACGTAGCCAAGAATAATTGTGAAGAATTTGGAATACTGACTTATGAATGATAAACCGACTGCAGATGAAACAGGAAGAAGATATCTGAGCCCTGCAAGATTTGTAGAATGGATCATTGACAAGGCCATGGCGATAGCTCAGATATAGTGATGGAACTCTGTTCAGCAGATCCATAAAAGTACGCTAGAAGAAATCCGAGGAATGGCTAGAGTGCCAAGCACTGAAGGGACTAGCCACGGATGAAACTAAGCCTAGATGAGGTTATCGCGTAACACAGCTCAGGTGTTAAGCATTAGGGTGCGGCGAAGCTAACGCTCTACGAGGCTCGCAATTGGCGAAGCTCACGAGGCGAAGCTAGCGCGTAACACAACGCTAAATGCTAAGCACCAGGGTGCAGCGAAACTCACTCCCGGTTAGGTTCACGGATGACTAGAACACGACCCTCGCTTAGCGAGGCTAGCGGAACCTTTGGTCCACCCAATCAATAAAAACTGCCAGGAGTTATTGGCTCTGAGATCACGATCAAGAAATCACAAGAATCAAAACGAGTCTCGAATACTGTCTTCTAAATAATAACCTGACTGCAGATTAGCTCTGAGAATACCCGAGTTCCATGAACATAGTCGAAGAAATCATGATCGCTATTAGAGGAATAGGAATGAAAAATATCATAACTTTGTCTGCCAGAAGTCCTGATTCTGAATTACTGTTATATACTGACACTCCTCATGAAATGATGCAATCTATCTGACTATATAAGTGACGACTACTCTGCTTGATGTACTAGTCTCCCATGATGTATCCATAAATACAAGAATATAATGCGAGGCCGAAGATCTGTCCAGTATAAGACAATGTGATATACCAGAGTCGAGGAATGCCAGAACATAATGAGAGTGACTACATCTGCCCTGCTATTACCTCTCTAGCTACGCATATCTTAAGTTGGCATAAAGGTCACGAAAATCAGAATAAATCAGAATAACAAAAATAGAAGAGATAGGAATCATGAAATAGGGAGAGAGATAGGACGGACTAGGATTGATGGTGATAGTGCAATGAGGAGGATATGATAGAGAGAAGTTTACCAACTCCCGGACATGCTAAAAATGAGAATAATTAGTTACGGTCAGTACTTCCAGAGTTCCTCTGCAGATATTGAATGCCCTTCCTGTTCTCACTCCATCATATTGAGCATCCGGACTTCCCCTCCAGTCAGATCATATGTTTGCTTCCCTTCACCATGCGCCCTAACTCTTAGTCTCCTTTGTATACGACTCCATGCTGGATGCTGGGGATGAAGCGAGGTTATTCTGACAGTAGGTCCTAGATTCCCTCACGACGGTGATACTGGATGGGTTGATCTGATCGGTGTAATGTTCTCTGCTCCCTTGAACAGACCGTCACCTCTCAACTAATCTCTGAACCCGTGTATGACATAATTCATAACCTTTCTGGTGGTTGTGTTGTAGATGCCCAGCTCCAGACAATATCCACCGGTCATATGTTGTGGGCAGGGTTAGAGGGATGGCTTAGCTAGTAGGGCATCCAGAGGCTTGTTTGAACCTTCACTTTCCTCAATTAAGAGGGTCTCTTCGCCAACTTCATCTGCAACTCATCCTAATCTTTCTTCTCCGGGTCCATTCCACTTCCCGGATGATGACAAAAGAACTTGAGAATATTTCTTGGGCTTCTTGGGAAAAGAAACATCTTAATCTTCATCTTCATTTCTCACTAAGATATTGCTTGCTCGGTTCTCCTTGTCGGCCACCATGTAAAACACCGACCGACTATACCTTAGGAATTTTGCAGTGTACTTATTTACAATCCAATCTCCCTACCGCAATTTGATAAATCATTCTTTCATTTCTTCCTGGGCTATTACAGAGAAGAATCTTCCTATAGAAATCCTTCGAGAACTAGTCCCAAGTGTTGGGCTTTCCCAGTCTCGCTGCTTCCGCCAACTACTACATCCAGGCTACATCTTCTAACTGAATCTTGATCATTTTCACCTAGTTCTCGTCAGGGACCCAAGTTGACTTAGAAGATCCATCAGGTTTACTGACCACTGCTATGCATCCAGGGCTTCTCCATGCTTGAAAAGATTGCCGGCTGTAATTTCCTGAAATCTATCATGTCGCCTGGCTTCTGTTCCCGGAGTGCAACCAATGATCCTTGGTGCGGGACCTTCGCCTGTACTTAATTGTGTCTCATCATATCTTGCAGAAATAGTCTCAAATCAAGATTCTCTCCGTTAGGGTTACCCTAGGAAGAACCAGAACCGTTATGATTTCCCCATCTTTTCATGTCCGAGTTGGTCCAAGAATAACAAGAAACTGAAGTATGAAAGGATAGGATAACTTCAGAATTCAAGGATAAGATAATCAATAGAAAATGGATAACTTTGTACTTGTAGTTGGATTGTATAACCAAGACTCATGCATTCCAGTTGCAAATTCCTTTACCATTAATTTGCCATCTGGACGTACTGAGGAGGTGAGAGCCTAGGCTCTGATACCAACCTGTAACGCCCCGATCCTGGCGGATACGGAGACATTACTGCAACGTATATACGCAAGTCAGAAGTACCTTCACGTATATACGCTAAGCATCAGTACAGGCAAGAATCAGAGTACGGAAGCAAGTGGTGCATTATACATTCCAACATATGAGTACAATTACAAAGTTATCACCAGAGGTGATCCAATATTACATGAATATTACATCACTGACATGCGCAATTGCGAGATTACAAGCAGATGTACATGGATGAATAGTACAAAAGGGCACTCACGAGTTTACTAAAGGAAACTCGAGAGGCACACAGGGGGCCTGGAAGGATAAGACTCTGGACGGTCTGCCGGAGATCCACGCTACCGCTGCGCCACTCTGATCAGCAACTGGGAGAATCCACACGTTCCAATCTCCATGACCTGGACATGAGAATCCAGGGGAGTCAGATGAAACTCCCCAGGCGAGTGGTGAAGCAAAAGCCAAGTGGCGAGCAATGGTAAGTACATGTATAGTGATAGAACCAAATAAAGCCGAGGACGAGCAAATCTGATTGTATGGTTTCAGATCACGGCTCCATAAGACTAGTACGTCGAAGGAATAATCCAAACAAGGAAACCCTCATCTATATACCCTTATCTTATGTCACCATAATCCAAGCACATACAATCCGACTGCACTCAGGGCCTGATAAGAAAATGAACAGGAGGCAGGTGGATACAAGGGATAAAGCAGAACATGAGCAGTTAATACCATAATACTCATAAATCCGGAAATCCGAAGTAAAATCCAGGACAAGCAAATATGGTAAGGCATATCACAGATTCATAGCCGTTTAAGTCGCAGGCTTCAGTATGCGTCCCATTCCACATACCTCTACTTACAACTTAAAGAGCCGGTTATTAGACACTTTATTATTACTCGTCTTACCCTGATATCTAGCTATGTGAACTAGCGTCCCAGCACACATAGATCCATATCCGAGTAAAGCAAGATTGTTATTGGAAACCAGCGGGGGTATCAACGAACTATGTTTACAGTGGGTCCCGTATATACCCGGGACCACGGCCCAGGATTGTTCCGTTGCTTGGTGACGGAACCTGCCGCAAGGCTAACAGGAGGGACTTATGTATGCCCTTATCATGATTCAGGAGGAGGGAGCCAGCACTCCCCTCGGTCGCCTGGAGGCCCACAGGTCAGACCGGAAGTTTTAGTTGCACAACATGCCTAATACCACTGTAAACACGAACACATATTGATAGCCGCATGTTTCCCCCGACCCGATGCAAGTTGTTCCTTTTATGATTTATTGGATTGATTATCAATTTACGGGAATAGCAGGAGCAGGACATGATCAGGAATTCAGGAGTTCAGGTCACTGTATATAATACAGGATAACAGGTCACTGATCATGATACAGGATATCAGGTCACTGTACATAGTACAGGATAACAAGACAGGGTTCCCGTAAATGTGATAATCACAGGTCAAGTATATCATGCTGGGTGTCAAGTGATAGCATGACAGGATGATGATATTAGACAGGCAACCAGTCATGTCAAGAGATTGATATAAGGTCAGTGGCAAGTTATGACATAACAAGGGGTCTTGCCAAATATGGTATAAGGCAGTACAATACATCACAGGCATGGTATGAGTACAAGAAGTAAACTACCCTAGTACAAGCATTCGTCACAGAGCAATACATGTCCAGATACTGGCACTCGGCCATACACAAATACAGGGACTCAGCCCGATACAAAGTACATGGAAACAGGGAATAAAATATATGTCGACCCGACGAAGCGGGGAAACCCAAATGGAGGCGAGAGCGAGAACACTCGCCTAAATCACCGGAAAGCTGAAAAGTCTGGAATCCATGGAACTCGCGCACGTGCCATAAAATAATATATATTTATGAGGAGAGAGAAAGTGTACAGGGAGAGGAAGAGGGAGAAACTTAGAGAGAGAAAGAGACTCAGGGAGACGCGGGTTTGACAGTGGGACGCGAGGGTCGCAGACGCGGGAGTCGCGTCGCAGGAATAACAGACGCGGGAAAGAGCAGACGCGGGGATCGCGTCGCGGAAAGTACCAGACGCGGGAATCACAGACGCGGGAGTCGCGTTGCGAAGATACTACAAACGCGGGGTTGAGATCCGCGTTAGGAAACAAACAGAGAGGAGGAAAGTGATTCCTTTGTTGTGCCCGACGAAGGGATGTTCGGCCCCAATCCAAAAGGAGGGTACCGGCCCTAAGCCTTGCCAACGGAGAAGAACGCGGACGCGAGAATCACAGACGCGGGAGTCGCGTTGTGAGGACACCACAAACGCGGGGTTCGGGACCCGCGTTCAAATCAGGACACGAGGGAAACGCGGACGCGGTCGTGGGGTCCGCGTCGCGTTAGCACGAGGAGATCACAGACGCGGGAGTTAGCCTCGCGTCGTGACGATACAATAACGCGAAGGCCGCGTCAAGAGAGGGCGCCCGCACGCGGGGGTGAGATCCGCGTCGGCAAATAATCAGGGAGACAGGGAGTTAAGGAGAGAGAGTAGAGAGAGAGTCATGAGAGAGAAAGAGAGAGGACAGGAGAGAGAGAGAGAGAGATCCAAGGGAGAGAGAGAGAATCATGAAAGAGAGAGAGAGAGGGGGGGACCCAGGAGAGAGAAAGAAAGAGGGAAGGGGCTTTGCCCCTCTCTGGATCCACGCACAGCACCCCCAAGAGGGGCGCTCGGCCTGGCCGCCGGCCAGGCGGCGGCGCCGGGCGGCGCCGGCCACCAGCGAGGGAAGGAGGGGGCGACTGCCCCCTCACCAGAACACAGGGGGGCCGTGCCCCCATCCAGCAGAGAGAAAGGGGGGCTGTTGCCCCCCTTTCAACAGAAAGAAGGAGAGAGGGGGCTTGCCCCCCTCTCAGCCCGAGCACAGGGGCCCAGGTGGGCCCCTGGCTGCCCGCCGCCGCCGGCCACCGCCGGCGGCGCCCAAGACTAGGGTGGCTCCGGCCACCCCAAAGAGGAAGAGGGGAAAGGGGAGTGAGTTGGTTTGGGTTTTTATGGTGGTGATGGATTTGGTGAATTTGCGGTTGATTGGAGGTGTGGTGGAGGAATTGGAGGAGATGGGAGGAAGAAGAGGAGTTGGGTGATGTAGTGGTGGTGTTTGGGTGGAGGAGATGGTGGATTTTGGGGATGATGAAGAAGAAGAGGAAGGTGGAGATGGTGGTGACTTTTGAGGAGGATGGAAATGGTGGAATTGTTGGTGTTGGAGGAGAGAAACTTGGCCGCCGGAGTTGAGGTCCTCGCCGGTGATGGTGCCGGAACGCCGGCGGTGATGGCGGGTGGAGGCGTCGGCCTCTCCCATGGAGAAGAAAAGGAGAAAGGAAAATGAAAAGAAGAGAGGAAGAAAAGGAAGAAAGAAATGAAAGGAAAAGAAAAAGAAAAAGAAAAAGAAAAAGGAAAGTGATTTGATGGGTGGATGGGAGAGGGAATTAAATGAGAGAGGGGTGGTTGTCTCCCACGTGGGGGAGATGGCTGCGGGGTTGATGGGAGAAAAGAAAGAAAGGAAAGAAAGAAAAGAAAGATTGGAAAATAATAATATTATAATATGGCCGCGAAAATCGACTGTTCCAGAAAAATCCCCAAAAATATCCGGAGGTAGAAAACGTCATCCTGAGGAATAATACGAAATCAGTTTTCCAAAATAAAATCCCGTTTTCAAATTAAAAATCCGGAAGTCAGCCGCCGATACCGGTCCACACCGGGTCGGCCGGATTTTGATAAATTCTGAAAAATCCCAGAAAATGTATTAAAGAGTAAAATATGATTTTAAGAAGTAAAGTGAAAGCGGAATTCAGAAATTCAATCCCGATAGTCCCGGAATCAACCAGCGATACTGGCCGATACCGACTCCGGTGGAATTTCCATAAATTCGTAAAATCCTCAGAAAAAGGTATTTAGATAGGAAATGTGATTTTGAGAAATAATGTCTAAAGACACTTTTAGAAATTCTAATTAGTTTGTAAATTAAAAATCCGGGAATCGGTCAGCGGTACTGGTCGACACCGGTTTTGAAGATTTTCAACTTAATTCAGGAAAATTCCAGAAAATCATGAAAAATCTAAAATATTAGAAAACAGTATTTAAAACTGAAATCGGTCAATTTGGAATAACAAAAAGATCAAATTGAGAAGTCTACTAGGATCGAGTCCCGGTTCAGACTAGGGCTGACTCCGAGTTCACAAATCCAAATCCAAGACAAAACGTTCATATGAATAATTCATAATACAAAACAAATACAAGAAGTAAATCGAAAAATACGATCGAAAAATACGAATACGCAACTAAGTACGTATTCCGGGAACGGGGTGTTACAAATATGAATCAATGCAAGGCACAATATAAAAGAGAGTGAGTTAGAGAAAGTGGATCAAACGCAAACACAAATATATATTTCGAGGTTCGAGCACACAACTCTACATCCCCGTCTTCACATAGAAGGATTTTCACTAACTCGTCCACACAAGACTTCCCACACAGGTAACATTCACTGAGGATTTGGGTAAATATAATTTGGGAGTACACAACTCCTCTCTCAACTAATACAGCCTCTCACTAAAGGCAAGGCACAAACCAACACAATATCAACCTCTCACTAGAGAGATACCAACGAACTCAATCACCTCTATACTTAGAGGGATGACACTTAGCTAAACAACAATCACCTCACACTTGAGGGATACACAATCACCACTTTCACAATCACCTCTCACTAGAGGGATATCAACACAGTCACCTCTCACTAGAGGGATATCACAAAGTATAGAAGGATTACAACTTGGTGGTCTCTCTCAACCACAAACTAATTCTTTCTCACAAAACAATGATCCTATAGATAGGATAGATAGATAAGCTCAAGTGTGAGAAAATAAAGTGTTTTGAACAAAGAAAATCACTTGGAAAAATCTCCAAATAAATATAGAAATTTAGATAAAAAACTAATTCCCAAAAGACTCTATTTTCTTTGAAATTCCAACACTTTAAAAACAAATAAAGAATGATCTTTTAAACCCAAAAACTCTTTTGAAAACTTGATGTTAAACACTTGTAAAGGTGAAAAAATTGCTCTCTAAAAACTTATTTAAAACCAGCTCAAATGTGGGGTATTCATAGCCCCACAAAATTTCCACCCGTTGGCAGCAGGAAAGGGCAGTTTTGCCCTTCCGGTCGACCGCCCGGTCGACCGGCCCAACGGTTATTTTTATGACCGTTGTGCCTCCGGTGACCGGGACTGGATACAGAGCAGCAGCTCTCTGCCGGTCGACCGGCCGGTCGATCGGGGCCATTTCCAGAGAGCAGAGCTCTCTGGACGGTCGACCGCTCGGTCGACCGGCCCACCAGCCCATGGCTGCGTACACGTCTGTGCACGTTGGTAGACCAGACCGGTCGACCGACTTCTGCTACGGTCGACCGGTCCGGTCGACTGGCAGACAGCCAGGTCATACATTTTAGGGATTGAAAACTTGGGTTTTTGGCTTCAATTAAATCCCATAAAATCATATAAATTCTACAAAAATTAGTTCTTATTAGATCTTTGAAATACAAATATGTGTGACAAAAATTCAACACATATGTCAAATAATTTGAACCATTTTTGTGATATTAAAATTTTACCTTGAACCAAAAATCGTATTTTCCAAAACTAGGATTTTTGGAATGGAAAATCGTTTTCTCCAAAACTCATGCAAATACAAAAACATGATATTGAAATAACTTTTAAGCATGTTGTATATGTATAGAATTCAATATACATGAAATATAGTATATCTATATTTTTGACTTGAAAACCAAGATCAGTTAAATCGAAAAACCAAACATGAAACTTTAAAACAAGTGTGTGTATTGTGAACTTGAGCATATCAACACTATATAATCTTTAACACAAGATCTAAACCATAAACAAAACAAACCGAGGTCTTCTTGTAGAATTCCGTCTCCAAGTTGACTCGATCCAAGCGTGATCCACCGAGCTTGACTCCAACCGAGTGCTAGATGTGAACTTGACGCTCAAGCTCTTGAATCACCATGTGAAAGCTCCAAAACACCTTTGTTGAAGCTTATCACCTACTAATATCTTGATCAAATATCTGAAACTAAATATCACAAGATTATTAGTAAACAATAACTACATGAGTTAATCATTATCAAAACTAGAGTGAAGGGCCTCTGGGCCAACAATAATTTGAGAAAAGGGTTTTGGAAGTAAAATCAAAAAGAAAGAAAACCCATGGCTAACTTCCTACTAATTGCTCCCACTAATCATACTAACCTCTTTGGATAATTAGTGCCTCAAGATATCATTTGCAAGTCCTAGGCTGGATTGCAAGAACCGTTTCAAAGCATGACCCCATAAGAAGTGGTTAGTATTCAAACTTGACAAACAAGGTGCAATCTATAATTAAATCATCAAACTTCAAAGAGCAAGCATGAAATAAAATAGAATTTGCAAGTTAGCTTGTTAGCAAGTTATGAGTTAGAGCCCATCTCATGAGCCATCAGTGGCTGTTGCAAGCACAATGCTTATTTGATGCTATTAAATTCATGTGGATTATACAAGAGTTAAAAGGTTAGTGGGTTAGTAGTTATTTAGCCACGATGAAGAAACTAGCTACTCGTAGAACAAGAAACTATGAAGATAAAGGAGAAATTTGCATAGATTGTCATCTCTATTACAATAATATCTCTCTTTTTCTCATGAAACTCTCTCTATCTGATTCTATCTCTACAAAGAAAAAGAAAATACAAGAAAAAGGAAAAGAAAAGAAAGAGAAAATCCTACTCTGTAACTAGAAGGAGAAGAGAAAATCCTACCCAAATTTCTGTTCTCCTCCTCTCATTCTCTGGCCACTCGTACTGTATTTATAGGCATGAGACTTGAGCACCAAGAAACGAGGTCATGAGTCAAAGATCAGGGCCAACTGGCCTTGAAATTGCTGTGGATTCGCAACAATTACTGCAGAAACGCTGTAACATCTGGGCCAATGGTCCAGATTTTTGGGCCACTTATTCTCCTGAACGAGAGAAGCTGCTAGGTATTGTATTTTCTTTTCTTTGCTACATAGAACCATCAGTTATGGCTCTCAATTCGGGATCCAATGTGGCTTCTAGAAGGTTATTAACTTGGGACTCAAGAAAACTTAATTAAATACCCGAAAATGGGTCTATTAAGCTAATAATCTCCATTTTGTCCTTATTCAGTGTAATCTGCACATATTAAACACGATCAGTTAATAACAGAGTTGATGCTGATAAGCAACCAAGGAGCTTGGAGATCATTTATAATAGACCTTGATATCAATAAAAGTTTTATCTTTTTATAATATTTTTTTCCTTCTTCATTATATTTTGTTTCTTATTTACTAAGAATCATGTGTAACTACTCTAATATTTAGGGTACGATGAAACTAAGTTATAAAATATTTAAGTAGTTAATACTCAACTCTTATTTTGTGCTCATTATTGCCAAGTTATTAACATCTAAAAAATTGTTAAATCATTCAAGAACGTTAATAAATTAAAGTGAGCTGTATCACTCTTGTTTATGCTTAGATATAATAATTTAGAGCTTTTGAAATTATTGTTTAGTTTAACTTAATCATTTTCTAAAAGAGATTTTTGTGCTTGCATGTATTATCTTTCAATTTGTAGGCACTTAGTCATGGTATAAACCATGATTATTTTTGAGAGAATGAACTTGTTATTCAATATTTTCAAGCTTAGAGGATTCCTTCCCTAAATTGTTTTCATGTTAGTATCTTCTTGCTTAAAGTAATCAAGTATCTTTCAACTTCATTTTTAATTTGGTTGGATATTAAAAGAATCTCTCTTTCTCGCAAACCGACTCATATTTGCACGTACTTTACCGTACACCGTGTACTTGCAGTTTAATTTAATTTTTTATGAACAAAAATAGAAAAACTAAACAATAGAAAAATAATGGTGCTACAATGAAGAACACTAAAACCGTAAAATTAGAAAAGAGACTTGAAGGATAGATAGTTTAAAGTTAAGAGAAAGTTAGTTTAATTATATTAAGGTTATACTTTACTTAAAAAGAGAGGAATTCACAAGGAAAATATGACATGATAGAAAGAATCTTTTGACTTTCAGTCAATCAGTGAGAGAGTAGCCACTAAACCTTGCTCAATGTTCGGCGTGTTTGGAGTCATGAAAGTGGGAGGAAAATAGGAAGGATGTTTATTTTAAATCGAAAATAAGGAATGAGAAAACTTTTTTTCTTTTCTTTTTTTCCTCTTACACATGCTTTTTACACTACCATTTTCTCACTTTTAGGTGCTACAATTAATTTTGTGGTCATGTAAATCTCACTTGTAATAAGTTGTAACTTAAAACATTAAATTTTGATGTCATGTAAATCTTACTTGCAGTCTAATTACAATACAAAAACATCATTTCAGAATTAATATTTAATTTAATATATTTTTATGGTCAACTTTGTGGTCATCTTTTCCACTTTCACTTTCAAATTACTAACCAAACACCGAAAAACACAATATACTTTTTCACTCACACTTTCACATTACAAAAAAACACCGAAAATAAGAATTAAATCTCAATTTTCTACTACACTTCTATATTTCACATTCTCATTTCGCACTTACATATTTCCTCCCGCTTCCATCAAACCAAACCGGCCCGTTTCAGAGGTTGGCTTAGAAAATTGGAGGTTGAAAATTTAAGATTAGGATATGGGTTTTGCTCAGAAAATTGAAAAAAGTATACGAATAAAAAAAAAATCAGTCAGAGGCTAACATTTTCTAAGAAATAAACTGTAAAATTAAAGAGCAAAATAAATTGTAAAATAAAAAAGATTTTTAGTATTCATTTGTAAAAAAGCCCAGCGAAGACCACCATATGTAAAGCATGTGAAGCTTTAGGATTTATGTGTAATTTAATTTAAACTTAAATAAGTAAATAAATAAAAGAAAACAACTAGAAGACTAAAGCGTGCATGGGAAATTTATGTAGAAAAGGCAGCAAAACGCACTGTTTTGGAAAGACGCGGGAAGAGCAAGTGAACCCCACGAGTCGCCACCCACTTCATGACTCATCAGCTTCTCCGCGACGCTTAGTATTCGCCGCATTCCCTTCTCTCCTCATCGATTACCGAACTCCTCCTCCGCTTTAAAACCAGAAGAAAGAAAGAAAGATACCCAAATTATGCTAGGTTTATACTTTCTCGTCTTGAAATTTATCATCTTTTCGCCCTAAATTCTGCAAGATGAGTTCAAGGAATCGAGAAGAGCTTGTTGATATAATCAGCAAGTGGTCCACTGACGACATACTCAACGAAGATCTCTTCAAAGACCAGGTTTTTTTTTTTTTTTAACTGTAATTTGTTTCAATTCATTCCCATTTCAAATTATTCTGTAGTTTACAAACTCTAATTGTGTTAATTTCTCCAGTTAAAAGAAATTCCGAGGACTTTCGAGTCCCTAATCCACTATTTCGAGTCTTTTCGCTTCCCTTTCCTTGAGGAGACGAGGGCTGAGCTGGCCTCTGGCCTGAACCGCATTGCTGATGCTCCTCGTGTCGATGCGCGCATAGAAGAGTTTGATGATTTATCTATTCGTTTGAAATTGTCTAGCGTTAGTGTGGTAGATGAGAGGGCTTATGCTCCGAAGCTAGGCGATGTCGTTCGTTTATCTACTCTGGTGCTGGGAAATGTGATGGAATTGAGGAATGTGGAAGCATTCAGCTGTCTAGGTTTTGTTACGAATGTTGGAAGAAGTGACAAGAGATGCTTTACGATAAAGTGGGCTGAGAATTGGGGTTCTGGAATTAAGAGCCGCGATCTATCAGTTGTGGTTTTTTTCCTGGTTAACTCTGTAACCAAGAGTCGGATATGGAATTCTTTGAATGTGGATGTTGATGATCCTAATTCGAACTTGAACTTGATCAAGCAGACACTCCACGTTGACGGATCGGTAAGAGAGATTAGTTTTTGTAGTTTTCTGCCAATTTCTATTCTACTAGATTTTTGGGTGTGCGACACTTGTGTAATTCTTTTTATGTTCTTAAGATATCATTTTAATGGTGTAACATGTATTTTGGATAATCCAAATTAAACATTCAAAATTCCGTAAATGTGATTTAATCCAATATAGAACATTAATATCCTTTTAGGGTGCTAGGCTGTCAGACGAGTTTGCATCATAATTAGTAGATAATTTCTTCATTAAGTCATGTTAAATTATTGGCAGGATCTGTTCTGGCACTGTGATACTCAGATATAAATGTTCTTTTTTTGTAACTATAGCGGAATTACATACTCATGGACTTGTTCATGTATTAGTTGTTATGCGTAAATCAACAATCTCTTGAGGAACCCTTAAGCCATAGATGCAATAGAGAAGTACTACCAACAACAAGAACAAGAAAACAATAGAAGAAATACCAAACACAAGATTTAACGAGGTTCGACAAATTGCCTACGTCCTCGGGGCAAGGAAGAGAGATTTCTTTATTGATTCAATAATCAATACAATAGCAAGCATACATATGAAGAGGACTCTGCCCTCTATTTATACCCAAGGAACCCTAAAAGAATCAGATTCCTTATTGGACTCGTTTCCAATTCAGAACAGCTTTCTGAATTCAGCCAAGATCCGACTGTCAGTCGACCGGCCGGTCGACCGACCCAAGTCCCGGTCGACCGTGCCGATCGACCGCATCAACCCGAGAGTAAGGCAATGTTAGTCGGTCGACCGGGCGGTCGACCGTTCTCCTTCTGCGGTCGACCGGGCAGTCGGCCGCGATTGCCTGTGCACGTTGGTGCCACCGGTCGACCGGTATCTGCTGCTGTTTCTTCTTTGCCTTTGCTTCCTTGTCGTCGTCGACTTCTCGACTTCCTCTCTCTTCCTACAATTCTCCACATTGGTGAAGATTTCTCAAATCTGAGCCAAACTTCAACATAGGATCTGTCGACTTGAAAGTGGCTGCACCAGTGTGGCTGCCCATGTACCCTGCCCAAGAGATCAAGCCATCCGTAGTTAATCCAAAGGAGCTTCAACAAGCTCATGCAACAGGATGGATATGGAGCAATGCTTTACAATGTGTAAACTTTACTCCTGACACCACCTTGGTAAGCATATCAGCGGGATTCTCTGTCGTGTGAATCTTCATTAACTCAATATCGCCATCATCAAGAATCTCCCGAACAAAGTGGAACCTGACATCGATGTGCTTTGTCCGTGCATGATACACCTGGTTCTTGGCTAAATAAATAGCACTCATACTATCACAATTGATCTTCAGTAGATCCTGATCAATCCTCAAGTCATCAAGCAATCCTTGAAGCCAAATTACCTCCTTCATAGCCTCCGTCATGGCCATGTACTTAGTCTCTGTAGCAGACAATGCAACGGTAGACTGTAGAATAGAGGGCCAACTAACCGGTGCTTTAGATAATATAAATACATACCCAGTTGTGGACCGGCGTTTGTCAAGATCACCAGCATAATCGGATCAACATATCCGATACAGTCCTGCGTCCTTGTGGAATTCTTCTCGAATACCAATCCAACATCTATGGTACCTTTAATGTACCGTAGAATTCACTTCACTGCCTTCCAATGACCTTGTCCAGGATCATGCATATACCTACTAACCATGGAGACAACTTGTGACAAATCTGGTCGTGTACACACCATTGCATACATCAGACTACCAACTGCACTAGCATATGGGACGCGAGTCATGTACTCGCGTTCTTCAACAGTCTTTGGAGACATAGTGGCATTTAAGTTGAAATGAGGAGCCAGTGGTGTACTTACAGATTTCGTATCCTTGTCGATGTTGAACCTTTGAAGTACCTTTTGCAAATACCCCTTTTGAGTCAAGCTCACCTTGCCACTCCTTCGGTCTCGTGTGATTTTCATGCCTAGCATCTTCTTTGCTTCACTAAGATCCTTCATCTCAAATTCAGAAGATAAGTCCTTTTTCAGTGTATCAATTGCAGATCTAGACTTTGAAGCAATAAGCATATCATCTACATATAATAGTAAATAAATATACTCTCCTATAGGTAGCTTGTTGTAATACACATATGGGTCATAATGGTTACGTGCGTACCTCTTTCCTCTGATGAAGCTGTCGAAACGCTTATACCATTGTCTAGGAGACTGTTTTAATACATACAGTTATTTCTTCAGCTTGCACACCATGTCTTTTTTTTCCACAGTCTTGAACCCTGTCGGCTGAGATATATAGATCTCTTCGTCCAGATCGTCATGGAGAAAGGCGGTCTTTACATCGAGTTAATCAAGGTTCAACTTGTACTGTGCTACCAGAGCCAATAAGATGCGAATTGAAGAATGCTTTACAATAAGAGAAAATACCTCATTGTAATCAATTCATTCTCTTTGTGCATAGCCTTTTGCTACCAATCTGGCCTTGTAGCGCACCATATCTTCTTTTAGAGATCCCTGCTTCTTTGCGTACACCCACTTACAGCCAATCGTCTTCTTTCCTTTAGGCAACTCTGTGAGTTCCTAAGTGTCGTTTTTATATACAGACTTCATCTCTTCTTTCATGGCATCTTTCCACATTCTTGACTCTGAACTGATTTCAGCTTCTCTATAGGTGGACGGGATTGCCTCTTCAACAACCGGAAGAGCATAAGCAACAACCATATCTGTAGTGAGCCAACCTGGTTTACGCGTGTTTCTCCTTGGTCTTCTAACTGCACTGGAATCAGAAACATCACCCATGATCTGTTCTTGATCCTCATCATCATCAGCATCTACCTCAGCTACTTGACCATTACCTTGTGTCACCCTAGGCATGATCCTTAAAAATACTGAACTTTTTAGAGATAGTGGATTAGCATCATTCTCCACCTGCTGCGATACTTCTTTGGTCTTGACAATCTCCACCTGCTGAGAGATCTTAGGCTTCAACATTGAAGTCTCATCAAATGTGACATCTCTGTTGAAAATAAATTTCATGTCCTTCGGATCCCAGATTTTGTATCCTTTTATTCCTTTCTTGAATTTTACGAATAACCCCTTCTTTGCTCTTAGGTCTAGCTTATCTTCTTTAACATGATAGTAGGCTGGACAACCAAATACCTTTAGCAAATCATAATCAGGAGCAGTTTTTTCAGATCAAACCTCTAGTGGAATTTTTCCTTCAATCGCAGACGAAGACAACCTGTTGACAAGATAGCAAGCGTATGCCAAAGCCTCAGCCCAAAAATTCTTTGATAAACCGGCATTAGATAACATACAACGGACCTTCTCTAGTAAGGTTCTGTTCATCCTTTCTGCTATCCCGTTCTGTTGCGATGTTTCCCTCACTGTGAAGTGCCTTTCTATGCCCTCATCACGACATAGCTTAAGGAAAGGATCTGACCTATATTCTCCTCCATTATCTAAACGGAGGACCTTGATTTTCCTTCCCATACTTCTCTCCAAATTCCTCTTCCACTCCACAAATAATTCTAGGACTTTCCCTTTGTGCTTTATGGTATATACCTAACATCGCCTAGAATAGTCATCAATGAAAATCACAAAGTAGTGGTTACCTCCAATTGATTCAGTCTTGGTAGGTCCCCAAACATCGGTGTGAACATAATCCAGAATCCCCTTGGTGCAATGAGTTGCTGTGCCGAATTTCACCTTGGTCTTCTTTTCGATGATGCAATGTTCACAAAATTCCAGCTTGCAGGTTCCGGCACCTTTCAATAATCCTTATCTTACAAGAGCTTACAAACATTTTTCTCCTGTGTGTCCAGCCTCATATGCTATAGCCTGGTTGAGTCACATCTGAATCAGTCAAAGTCGCCACTTGCCCTGTAACAGTACTACCCTTCAAGTAGTAAAGATTGTTTTGGCAGGCGGCCTTCAGAACCACCATCGAGCCTTTGGTCATCTTGAGGACTCCATCCTTTATTGATACCATAAGACCCAATGTCTCCAAAGCTCTAACAGAGATAAGATTTCTCTTCAGTTGAGGTATATACCTCACTTCCTTCAGTTCTCGTATCATCCATCCAACATCTTGATCTGGATTGTTCCTACACCTTCCATGGTACATGGATGATCGTCGCCCATAACAACTGAACATCCATCTAGCTTCTCAAAGTTATAAAATCAATCCCTATTCGGACACACATAGTATGTAGCACCAGTATCCAATATCCACTCAGTATCTCTTAAGTAGCCAATGATATGAGTAGTGATAGAGAACGAGAATACCGATGAGTCCGAGTCTGATCCACCTGCCTGTGAGGTACTGGCTTGAGTACTGACCACCTTTGCAAGGTTTGCCTCAGTGTTTGACTCCTTCTTCCCTTTGGCCTTTGGACAATCAACTTTTTCAGTGCCTTAATTCTTTGCAGAAGGCACACTGGTTCTTTTTCAGATCTCTAAAACCTGGCCTGGACTTCGATCTTCCATGATCACCTTTAGCCTTCCTGTATAAACCTCTGCCTCTTATTGCCAATGCCTCTGCTGATGTGCTTGCCTGAGAAGACAGTCTATCTTGCCTCCTCGTATCATAGTTAACAAGAGCAGTCGACACTTCATATAGTTAAGGGATTTTCTACCATTGATCAATATTAAAAAGTCTCATACTCCTCTACAGGAAGAGAGTTCAAGAGAATTATCGCTTTATCTTCTTCATTGACCTCCACATCCATATTAACTAAATCTGTAAGAAGCTTTGTGTAGCGATTCAAGTGTTCATTGACGGAGCATCCTTTCTTCATCTAAAAATCATAAAGCTTACTCTTCAGCTGCAGTCTGGATTCAATGTTTTTAGTCAGATACTTTCTTTCTAGGATCTCCCACAACTGCCTCGCAGATGTTTCGTGCAACACTTGGCACTTGATGTCTTGTGTCAAATAAGACCTGATTAAGCCACACGCTGATCGGTTCATCTTATCCCAATCTTCTTCAGTGGTTGAGTTTTTCTTCTTCTCCAATCATAGAGTGTCTTCGAGATTTGATGCCGTCAGTGCATCCATCACCTCGCATCTCCATATACCAAAGTTGTTTATGCCATTGAATTTCACCACATTAATCCTCAACGGATGTGGATTCATAGTTTTCTTCATCGATGTACCTTCTCCAGCCATCTTCTTGACTAGATCCTCAAAGCAATGCGAAAACAAACGGAGTTAGATAAAATAAATTTGATAAAGATTTCATCTTTACCTCCTCGCGAAACCCTAGAAGAGTTTCTGAACAAATCTACTCCCTCGAATTGATTCCTTGAGCACTTTACACGCTGTTTTGAGATCGACACACGATCCCACAAACAATCCCAATGTTGATCCGAGATCGACACACGATCTCTGTCAAACAGCAACTGATGCCCTTAGAATCACCACATGATCTCACGACGAACCTGGGATGCTCTGATACCAATTGTTGTGCGCAAATCAACAATCTCTTGAGGAACCCTTAAGGTACAGATGCAATAGAGAAGTACTACCAACACCAAGAATAAGAAAACAATGGAAGAAATACCAAACACAAGATTTAACGAGGTTCGGCAAATTGCCTACGTCCTCGGGGCAAGGAAGAGAGATTTCTTTATTGATTCAATAATCAATACAATAACAAGCATACTTATGAAGAGGACTCTGCCCCTCTATTTATACCCAAAAACCCTAGAAGAATCAGATTTCTTATTGGACTCGTTTCTAATTCAGAATAGCTTTCCGAATTCAGCCAAGATCCGACTGTCGGTCGACCGCCGGTCGACCGACCCAAGTCCCGGTCGACCGTGCCGGTCGACCGCATCAACCCGAGAGTAAGGCAATGTCAGTCGGTCGACCAGGCGGTCGACCGTTCACTTTCTGCGGTCGACGGGCGGTCGATCACGATTGCCTGTGCACGTTGGTGCACACCGGTCGACCGGCAGGTCGACCGGTATCTGCTGCTGTTTCTTCTTTGCCTTGGCTTCCTTGTCGTCGTCGACTTCCTCGACTTCCTCTCTCTTCCTACATTAGTAATACTCTTATTAAGTTTTATTGTATAGGTATCTAATACAGATTTTGTACTTCTAACCCTAGTGGGGAACATTTTTGGATGGGATTTTCTCCTATTTATAAGAATAAAACTTTAAATATTGGATAAAGTTATTCCACCATTTTGAAAGAATAAATTTATCCCAAAAAAAACTTGCAAAAGACAAGAATAAATGCATTTTTTGTAGTAACAACAAATTACTATTCTACTTTGGCAAACCTGTGGTTGCAAGAATAAAGTATTTCTTTGATTCTTTAGCAAGGATAAATAGTTATGCCTTTGCCAAACTGCGCGTTGAAGTGTTTGTTATTTTTTAATTATTCTCCCTTGTGATTACAGGCTCAGAAGTCTTGTCCATGTTTGCTGCAAAATGAATTTAGTCTAAATGAAAATCTGCTGCAGAGTCTTAAGCCAAAACTGCTTAATGATTCTCAAATTAAAGCCATATGTCAAATTCTTTCCACTATGAGTTGCTCCCATGCATTTTCTGTAGGAAGGATATCTGGTTTTCCTGGTACAGGAAAAACTGAGATAATTGCTATAGCTTCTTGGATAGCATTGCAAATGCAGTGTAAAGTTGTTGTATGTGCTCCGACCCTGTTTTCTGTTCTCGAGGTAGTGTCACCTGTTCTGAAGTTTGTTGAGCAGAGTAGTTCCAATGCATCTGATGGAAGATTTGCTGGGTCGCCCTTGTCAGATATTATAATTCTGGGAGAGTATAAGAATAAGAGGCTGAACTCTTTTCATGGGTCTTCTGTTGTACCCTTGGAGGATCTTCTTTTCCACGTAGAGCCTTGCTTTTCTGTCTCTGATGGTTGGAAGCAGTGTATGATTTTGCTGGCAGATATTTTGGATAATATCTGCTCTAAGCTTGATGTAATTTCAGAGTGTGAACAAGATGATTTTCAAACAGGCAATCTGGAGGAGTTAAAGAAGAAATTTTCTTCTGCTGCCTTTTCACTCAAGGATTGTATTCAGTTGCTGTTGAGATACATCCCCGTTCTTTATTCTCAGATGTTGCAGTGCAGAATTTAAGTACCCTTCTAAGTTTAATAGATTCTATCTGGAAATTTCTATGTGGTGATTATGTACAATTTGATCGGAATGAGTTTTGCACATTAACAAATGCTTGTCTTGATGTAATGCGTCTACTGATGAATACACTAAGAATTCCTGTAGTAGCAGATAAGCAATCAATTGAGGAGCTGTGTTTGCAACATGCTCGCTTAATTTTCTGCCCAGTATCTGATTTAATCAAATTACAAACCACATTACGACCATTGGATGGTAGCTGCACTCCAGGTCTACTCATAGTTGACAAGGCTTGTGAGGTCAAGGAGTGTGAATCTCTTCGTCTACTTCAACTTGATGGATTACGTCATGCCATTCTTTGGGAGGGAATGGTTACAAACCAGATGTCATCATAAGAAAGGTTTGCTATTACTTGGTCTTCATTTAATGATTTTGTTGTTTAGATCTCTTCTTTCTCTTCAGAATCTACAGCAGATTGGTTATGGACGGAGCCTGTTTGGAAGGCTAAGCCTCTTATGTCATATGAAATGTAATTTAGATATCCAGTACAGGATGCATCCATCCATAAGTCATTTCCCAAACAAGAAGTTCTTCAAGCAGAAACTTTTTGACAGTCCAATCACTGTAGATAAAGGCAAGACGATACCTGTTCTTCCTGAGTGTTTATCTGGCGCATACAGATTTATGGATGTTTCAGATGGAATGGAAATGATTGATGAACAAAATAAAGGGCCCAAGAATCTGTTGGAAGCAGCAGTTGTTTGCAAAATTGTTTTGGAACTTCTTAAAGGTAGAGTGGTTTGATTTGCTACATATAAACTCGTACTTGCTGTCTTCACTGTCTTGGATAGTCAATCTCTGTTTTATATTACCTTTTTTCACAGAACAATAGAAAACTACCATTAATATTCATCTTTCACAGGAAAACTGGTGTTAACTTGTTTTATTATAGAATACTAATATGAACTTCCCCAAACTTTTTCGCTAACTGACGTCACTCTGTGAGCTTGAAATGGGAATGGAATTTTAGTCTCCTGTCCAATTTGGACAGATGGTGAGTGCTGATGTAACATTCTGTGTTAAGTAGCAATGATCTAAGAATGAAGGTGGCAGGGTCAAGGTAGTTGTATAAAATTTGTTGGAAAGTTAAACTTCAAGGTAATTTTCTACAGTAAAGTGTGGCAGTTTTCTCCAAAAGAGGTGAAAATTGTGCGTATATGTGTGTGAGAGATTTAATTCATTGGAAACTTCTTGGTAATTTTATATAATAGAGCAAGTTCATGGTAATTCCTCACTGACCTTCAAGCTCATCTATGCGAGCTTAAGGCCTTTGTGCTGGTATTATATGCACCATCTGCGTGCTTATTGCATTAATGCCATCCATCCTTGTTCAGAACACTTGTTTCCCCATTCATCTTAACGATCTTCTCTTTTCTAGTTTCCATTTTGTATTTATTTGTCTTCGCAAATTTTAATCGACTCTTGCAGATAGAAGCCTTTCAATGCTATCCTGCCGCTAGCGGATTTGTTGTTGCACTTCGTCTTCTCTTGTCTTGTTACATATGGATCATTTTCACCCAACCTCTATGTGTTTCCCATGGGACCTAACATCTGAATCAATGTTTAAAATAACGATAACGTAATGATAACGTTTTTCTTTTGTTATGTTAATATAGGTTATAACGTAATGCATAACGTAGGTTACACGATTTAATATTTATTTAATAAAAAAAAATATATATACTATATTTAAGAATCTATATAAATAAGAAAATAATTTAAAAAATCTAAAATAATATATAACACATTTAGCAAGTCTCACAATAATTTTTAGCAATATCACAATAATTTTTCACTTTCACAAGTTATAATAAGTTCGGAAATATAACAAATTTCATAATAAGTTCGCAAACATAAGAAACTATAACAAGCATGATAATTGAATTATAATAAGTATGATAACAAGCATGATAATATTTAGCAATTATCTTTTGATAATATTATCTCAGCCAATATTTTTAGCAATTATCTTTCTCTGCCCTCTCCGCCTAGATATTTCACTCTCTGCTCTCTCTCCCTCCGATCTCCCTGCTCTTTCTAGATCTCTCTCTCTCCTGGGAGAGAGCAGAGAGAGATCGGGAGGGGGAGAGAGATTGGCGGGAGAGAGAGCAGAGACAGAAGAGAGAGAGAGAGCTTACATGTGCTTCGAGACGACGCCGACGAGAACCGCGATGGAGAACCACCGCTTGGAGACGACGTCGGCGAGAACCACGACGGCGAACCACCGCTTGGAGACGACGCCGGCGAGAACCACCAGAGGTGTAACGCCCCGATCCTATAGATACGGAGACGTTATGGCGACGCATATACGCGAGGTAAAATACCCCTCGTATACGCGCTAAGCCTCAATGTAACCTGAACAAGCTATGAATCAGAACTATAATAATCAAGGATCACTGCAATAATACATATAAGACTATACATGATATCAATGAATAACAGGAAGAAAATGACAGCTGAATAGAAGTCAAAGGTGATATCCAGGAATCAAAGAATCATAACAAGAATAAAATGCAAGTATACCAGAATCAAAGGAAGAGGACCCAAGCTCCTCGCAAAGCGTACCGTCTCGTCAAACACCTGCACATTAGAAACAATCGTCCAATAGCTGGACGTGCAAATCCAGGGTCGTCAGAACGCGACCATAATGAGTGTGTGTAAAGGGGAAAGGACTCGTGCAGAAGAAACAATGTGCATATATAGTAGTAAGAGCAACAGTAAATAGAAAGGGTTAAATAACAAGATAAAAAGCTGAACAGTAATACACATATGATAAAACATGAATACAGGTAGTAAACAAATGGCACAACTGTAAATATGCAATCAATGTCAAGGCGTGTAATCTATCACATGTCACTAGGTTAGCATCCAACTCAGGTCATAAGTCTGGTCCTGGTCATGATAATCAGGTCATGGTTAAAATCTTGAGTCTAACATAGTGATATACAATCAGGTGATTACAGTCAGTCACAAAGCATCAACAGTTATTATTAATTATGTCAGCGAACACCAATTGTCACATATAATAGACGCATCCCATACTACGCCTACCACACATGCCAATCGATGCCCTTAAGTTATTGAAACTGATCAGTTGGAGACATTGTCCATGCTTTAGGTGGGTCCCGTGCATACCCGGGACCACGGCCCAGACTCCTGGCGCTGAACCAGGACCTACCGCAAGGTAGTCAGGAACATGTAAACAGGAACATGTACATGTATAACATGTATAACAGGAACATGACGGGGTGCCAGTCACCCCACGGGAACCCTGCAGTGGAACCCTCTTTCGGCTGCGCAACCTAAATCCTAGGTCCACCCAAAATACGGACGCTGTCTCCTCCATCAATCTCCCCAATCCCAGTGCAAGTTGTGTTATCATGTTTTAGTTTATCAAGATTATTTAGTATACATGTTACTTAAATCTCTGGGATGACTCAGTGGTAATCACGGTAACAATATCAACATGTGAAAGTCAGGGTACCGGTATAACAGGAGTATAACATGTCAAGTAACAGGATACCGGTATAACAGGAATATATGTAACAAGTAAACATGCGGGTGTTGTTACCGTGTAATAATATTTTCCCAGCAAATTCAGTAACATGAACATGATAGTTATCAAGTAGATATCAAGCATAGTGAGTCAAGTTTCTCATGTAAACCAGATATTCAGGATAAGTAACAACCTACTGTCATGAATAGAATAATCCAGTCCAAGTATGGAATCAACTCATATATCCTCAAGTCGTCAATAAATGATCTCACCAACTGATAAAGTAATGACTGCTATCTAATAACTCTGAAGTACAACATTGCTGATATCAAATAGATTACTAACACAATAGCTCAATCTCTCAAAGTAATCAATGTCTAACATCATAACAAGTCCATATCAACATCTGAATGAATCATCATCAAGTCATCACCAATAAATGAATATCAAGTCTGGAAAGTACTCTACTTGAATATATCATCTCATCTTAATGCAGATCGGGCTTTATCATAAAGTATGTAAATCCAATGCTACCTATAACTCAAGTTCAGTCCAACCCTGAATAGTCCATATATCATCCAATCATCAAGATCTCTAATCCTTTGATAAGGTAAGATCATATCTAACATGTCCTCAAATAGCTGCAACATAGAATGGCTACTACTGATATTTTACATCAAAAAACATATCATCTGATAGTTCTCATATATTCAACTATAGATCCAAGTCATCACAACCAATTCATAATCCCAATAGTTCTATAATCATCTAGTTCCATTACTCGTCTAGTAGTCTGATATAATAATTGTTGTTCCATCATATCACAATGTCTAGTACTAGTCCTCTCACTCTACCATACAACTCTGACTCCCAAGTCTTCACAATCACCACTTCTATTAATGATCAGTCATAATATCCCAACACTCGGTATCACGACATATTCATGCATATAAGTTCTATCATGAAATCTCAATACTATGTACCATAACATATACATGTATCTAAGATCTATTCGATCAAGTCATTCCATCCAATATCTATCTCTAGAAATCATGTACATCCATCTATAATCATCACATAAACTAAAGGTAAAGTCTACAATCCATAAGATAGATAAACATAGCCTTCAGCCAATAATTAGTCGACTAGGGTTCTGGGTTAGTCGACTAACAGGGATGTTAGTCGACTATAAACATGGGTAAGTCGACTAATCTGCCTGCAACCTGACACTGCAATTAATCCTGCACAATATTCTCAATCTCCACATCTTCTCAATCACTCTCAGGCTACATCCTGATATGTCTACAATGATATTCCAAACTCCCATATGATGAACATAGGGTCCCACATAATATATGTACATATATATGCAAGTCATATATCTATGCATAAAACATCCAACATGAAACTAAAGGGATGACGATCGCATCCAAACGTAAAGATCTACACACGAATAATAATATGACGCATCAAAGGATTCATAAAACATACACAAGACATTTACAATTACTCCAATTAAAGAATGGGAGAGAGATAGCAAGAAACACTCACATTGGGAAATCTGCGCATTACCGGGCGAGTCGCCGTTACGGTCGCCGTGGTGCCGCTCTTCGCTGTCGGACCGCATGGGAAGGTAGCCAGGTTGCTGGAGAAGGCATGGCAGCAAGCTGGAGGTCTCGCGCTCGCCGGAAGGGCCTGGAATCGCCGCTCGCCCGCTGCTTGTGCTGCTGGTCTGAATCTGGATCTGCCCCGTGCGCGTCGTCGAGCGAGTTGCTGCCATGGTCGCTGTGGTGCGATTCCTCGCCAACGGACTGCATGGGAGGGTGGCCAGGTTGCTGGGGAAGGCCACCGTGCCGATCTCCGACGATGGGCTGGCGTGGATCGGGAGAACGGCCAGCTCGCCCGAACTTGCGCAGATCTGGACAGCCTGCAGATTTGGGCTGTTCCTCGCTGTTTTGGTTGTCGGTGGCTGTCCAGGTCTGCAGGAGGGAAGGAGGGGCTGTCGGCCATGGTGGGGGGAGGGAGCAGGTCACCTGGGTTGCTCCTGTGGGTGTACACCTTGCCGTATGTGCGCCATGGCCTGGATCTGTGCACGCGGGCTGCCGAGCGTTGCCATGGCCTGCTGTCTCCTTCCCTGTTGCTGCTGCTGGTTGTGCCGCCTGCCAGGGAAGAGAAGGGGCTGGATCTGCAGGAGAGGAGAAGAGGTGGGCTGCTGTTGGAGAGGGGAGGACAGCCGCAGGTGGAGAAGGAGAGGGTGCGGCTGTGAGGGTATTGGAGAGGAGAAGATTAATTAGGTTAGGGTGAATGTCTAGGTTAGGTTTAGTATTATTATAAATAGGATGGGTATTTGGGTTATTGGGTTTGCGGGTAGATTCAAATAGAGTAAATGTGTATAGATATCGGGTAACGGGTTTATGAATTGAATTAGGGTAATGAGGATAAATATCGGGAAAAGGATCAAGATAACAAGAGTACGGTTAATGGCTAGAATTCAAATAGGTAAATAGGAAATAGGGTGAGAGGCTAACAAGAAGAACACCCGCCACCATGATTAGTACAAATGCCAATATTAAATTAAATGCCCAAAATAATAGAACACTAATAATAAATAATGATACACTAAAATAGAATCAACAATAATTAATAATGGAAGAATAATTTGTCATATATCATCCGAAAATAATTTGCATATTCAACAATATAATCACAGGAGAAAGAAATTAATTTGATAAATAAAAATAATCGATAGATCAAATCAATACTTGTGAAAATTTTAAAATACAGTATTATTAGATTAGGGGTATTACAAGAGGTTAGTCTTATTCTTCTTTCTTCTTCTTGGCGCCGACGACGAGGTTGCAGAGACGGCGGTGAGCTTGCAGAGAGAATTTTTTGGCCCAAACCAAGCGAATTTGGGGGGTTTTATATAAAGTCGACTTGCACTATAACGTAAGTTACGGTGCGTTACGTTAAAACGTAACGTAACGAACGTTACGGGCAAAATAACCATAGTTATGAAATATTGTGTTTTTAGTTCTGTTACGTAACGATTGGTCGTCGTTAGGTTATATAACGAGTTATCACGAGTTATATAACGGGTTTTTTAGAACACTGATCTGAATGTTTGTAGAAATAACATATGACTGAGATGTCCCATTTATATGATCTAAGTTAGATTGGACTCTAGATTCCTACAATACTAGGAACAATGATGTTAACACCTCTCAGAAAACCCAACCTTTAAAAGAGCCTTATATAGCCAGTGTTGGCATGTGGCTTAATGCCTCTATATCTCCAACAGTACCTATTGTTTGAAGTCCAAGTTCAGCTGCCGTGTTATATTCTTTTTGTCAATTAATTATTAGAACTTAACATGTGAATGCTTTTTAACTTCATATAATTTTCTAATTTTACTGTGAAATGTATTGTATTGAGCCCATCAAATCCATTGATGGAGCTTCTTGCAATATGTGCAGCTTCAGCTTCTTTTCAGAATAGGCTTACTATTGGAGTGATTTCCCGAGTGCTGCCCAAGTTCATACTATCAGACCATGCTCAAGGACAAAGATGTTGTCACCTGTGGTTCTCTCTTCTGGGTAAAGTCTGTCAATGAACTTGAGTCCAGTGAAGAAGATGTGATTATCATATCTACTGTTAGCAGTTATGATGGTAGCTCCCTCGGATTACTTATGGATTATCGGATTGCCAATTTTTGCTTGACAAGGGCCAGGTAACAGAGATGTTTTGCCAACATGTTTATCCCATGTTTTTTCATTGCCATGCTCCTATTTGTGTTGTCTCTGAAGGGTAAATTGAAAGTTGTAGAAAAGATTCTATCGAGTAACTTATTCCATGTGAACGTTTAATTGTTGATGGATTTCTTTTCTTTCAAGCAGGAAATTTCTTTGGATTGTAGGAAACGGTGAAATGCTGAAGAGAAGTTCATCTGTATGGAAGAAGTTGTCGTGATGCTGAGGAACGTGGCTGTTTATGTGCAGCAAATGGGGATAAGCTCTAGCTAAAACCATATTCAATGTCAAGAATGAGATGAAGCAGCTTGATGAATTGCTTAATCAGAAAGGTACACATTTTATCGGCACAAAGTGGAAGGTATACTCTGCACATCCTCGTTTTTGGCATATTTTTTAGTCTCCAATAGGCTCTCAGTGTGTATCTTAGTATGCATTCTTATTTTATTGTTTATGATGTTATCTTTGCCCATCATCACATATTAAACACCACACTCTCGGTCTTGTTAATACATGTTTTAAAATTAAATTCTATAGAAATATGTAAGGTGGCTCCTAGGAAGCATGGACATGAACACGAACATCAGACAAATATAGCCACATGACGACATGACAAACTCTTAAATGTAGAATACTAGAACACAACGATATAACTAGGTGTATGTATCTATATACGTATCAAAATTCGTAGTGATTAGGATGTGTTCTATTGAAAGCAAAGTGGAAAACAAAAAAAATGATTTACATCCATAGGTTTTAATAAAGTAACAAGCAAGAAGAAGAAAAATTTAAAACATATCTAATTAATACCTCACCTAGTTCATGATGTGTTTAAATTCTACTAACATAGTATTTGCTTATGTCGAATACATTTTTTTTTATGTTTATTTAAGCGACATGTGACTTTTAGGTATCCAACACACTATCCTTAGATTTTATTTTAAATCTGACATGGTGTTAGACACGATGCTGACAAACAATTGATGGTTTTTTAAAGTTCAACACGAGTTCAAAGTATTCGATATGTGGTGTTGGCAAGTGTCTGTGTCCAACATGGATATAATACTCACTTTGAAGTTTCCGTGTTTTGTAGGTGGCTCTAAGTATGTCATCACCACCATAACCATCTAAGCTTTTTTCAACAAACATGGATCACTTATAAAGCACAAAGCTTCGTGAAAGATTGATTAATTTTATGTAAGTCTGTGAACCGGATATGTACCCCCTAAATTTGTCGACATTTCTATCAAGGGAACTATCAACAAGAAAGGGCCTTGCCACCATTTTCTAGAAATCCATTTGGTGGGTGCTAAACCTACATTATCGGATAGTCAGGTGATATCTGTATTGAAGCAATAACTCTCCAAAAATTCTCTATACTTAAAACAATCTAAAAGGAGAGATGATATATTTTATTGCATTCAATAAGGCACAAGTAGGCCAAAGAGCTAGACTGAACCATTCCTAGTTGTTATGGATCTACTTATTTACCATAAATATTTTCAATATTTGCAAAATATGGGATCACTTATAGAGCACAAAGCTCCTTGAAGGATTGATTAATTTTATGAAAGTTGTGAACTTGACATTGTTAAGAGTAGTATTTGAATAAAGATCATATAATACTAATTTATTAGGAGCAGAGGTTTCCTCATTATGTAATTGTAGTGACTATATAGGGGGCATTGGCCTTATTAATAATACACAATAATTCAGTTTCTTCAACTGTTAACAAGTTATCAGAGTCTCTCAAAAAAAAAAAATTATGCTAATTGATGTTCTCTCACAATTTTCAAGCCTGCACTGAGTCGTTCTTATGTAGTACATGCCTAGTGCCGGACCACTTTTCCTCTTGTTATCAAATTAATTTCTTGGGACCTCGACAACATCCACAAACCAACAGTTGCCTCCAATCTGATCGTGCTGCCCCCAAGTTCTCATGCGGGGACAAATAGACAAAAAACCTATCGATCGTCTTGTCTTCCTCGCCCGCCGCCGCTGCAGTCATCCGCTCATGTCATTGTTTTCTACTGTCATTATCATCTCACCGCTGTCGTCGTCACTGTTGTTTTCTCTGCCCATCGTCGTCTTCCACACGGGCCCCGATCATCATCGCCATCTTTCTCCGCTCTTCCCCTTCTCCCGTCACTCGATCTCTCTCTGTCTCTCTCACCCTCTCTCTCCTCTCTCCCCGATCTCTCTCCTGACTCCCTATCTT
>JAVJIF010027136.1:0-76259 GCA_038442645.1 Agave tequilana
TGAAAAAGCCACATTCATCGGTTCAGGGTATTGTTTTTGAGCCTGAAACACAGGACACTCCTCAATATATGATTCATGGCTTGACAGTAAGTACAACCCGGAGTTGGAAATTAGTTTGGGCTGACATGATTGACTGGACTTGGTTCCTTAGTTTCAAAAGCTTCCCGTCTTCTAGCTAGGTTAGCTAACTTAGCCTCATTAGTTATGGATGATTCAATAGAATGAAGACCTCCTTTTGAAGAGATGGAGTTTGAGTTCCTTGAGGTTTCACTAGTAAGTTCCCATTGGATGGTCTTTTCAGCTAGATTCTCATATAAATCCCATCCTTCATTTTCATCCTTTTGCAAGAATCCCCTTGGCACATTCTTTCTAAGAGGGTCTTGGTAGAATAGTCTAAACCGTCATAAAGAATTTGGTATTGTCACCATTTCTCTATTCCATGATAAGGACATTGGACAAGGAGGTCTTTAAAGCGTTCAAAGTACCTCCCAAATGGTTCACTAGTTCTTGCTTGAATTGCATGATATTCTTCCTAATGAAAGCGGTCTTATGAATTGGATAGAATTTATTCAAGAAGACCTTGATGAAACCATCCCAAGATGTGATAGAGCCGGCCGCTAAGCTGTAAAGCCATTTCTTGGCTAAGTCCTTAAGAGCGTATGGGACAAATCTCAACCTAATAGCATCATGTATAGGTGTGAGATTTTCATCATTAGACATACTTCCTCAAATTCTCTTATGAAGAAGTAAGCATCTTCGGACTCTAAGCCATGAAACTTGGGGAGTGTGTTGATGAATTGAGGCTTGAGCTCAAAATTATATTCACCAACCGATGGAAGTTGGATGCAAGATGGAGTGAGGTTCTAATGGGATAGAACGTTAGAACCTATCCTGCAAAGATGTCGATTGAGCCATAACGGATCTGGTCTTAGTTCAAACTTGGGTGGTTTTGTGTTTATAGTAACCAAGATGAATTAGGGTCTCTTGACCACACTTGCATACACAAACACAATCACAAAAAGTTCACCAATAGTCAAAAGAGTAATCAACCAAGCCTAGTTTAAGGTACCCTTGATCGAGAAAACTACTAACTGGTTGATTGTCCAAAGGAGGTATAATGCAGATTTTGATCACAAGCTAATCAGTCAGGACAGGGCAAGATTGGTGGGAGGTATCCACGCAAAAGCGACGGGCCTAATTAAGCTAAACCATCAACCTTTGGGGTTGCGCCCCTCAATCCCTTTCCTAAACACTGATTTGGTAGGAGTCAAATTCTACCACCTTCCCCTTAGGATAATCTCCTAGTGAGTTTGAGATGTCCCTAAGGCCAACGTCTATCAGTTTTTAATTAGGCTTAGGCCGTGCATGCTTGGAGATAGTTTGTGAGCTAAGAAAGGGTAATGACTTCCTCACCTTATCTTGATTTGGGTTTTGCCCTTAGAGTTTATGTGCAAATTGTTCAAGATATAGAAAAGTAACATTCAAAAGCAAATATCACCAAAGAATATTTCCTAAAGTATATGCTATGCATACGTACCTTGTTTCCAGCTATCTTTAACAGTAATTGTAAAATAAATGTAATTAGACAAATGCCTAGAATGCAAGTCTAAACTTTTTTAAGTAATTAACAATCACTCAGATTACTATTGGATTAAACAGTGATTGTGAATAGAAGATATAGCAAGAATAATACACACAAAACTTTATTTTTGCAAGAATATTATGTCCTGCAAAAAGAGTTTTAGTAGTCCAACAAAAATTTCAACTTTTGCACTTGTAATTTCTTGAAATTCTGTTTCCTACTTTCGAGAGTAGGGGCACAGAATAGCAAGTCTTCTCCTGCAAAGCTTGAATGCTAAATCTGAATCTTGACGTCCCTTAAAGAAGACACTAAACTTGTTAAAAAAAAATACACCGTTCCCTCTCCGACAACGGTGCAAAAATTTGATTGTAAAATCAAAGAGATAAGATTACTGAGTAGCTTTGGCTAACGGGTCGTGTCCACGAGGAGAAATGCAATGAAAGCTTTTTGGTGTTTTGTTTAGAGAGCTAAGAATGGTGCTAGTTTTTTAGTTGAAAAGAAATATAGAAAAGGGAAATGATTAAAAGAAAACAAAAATTTGGAGAAGGCTTTGGAGAAGGTGATTTAAAAGCTTTGAAAATTGTTTGATTGTTTTTAATATAAGAAGAAGATCTAGGCTCACTAATTTCTACTCAACTATGTACTTATCTCAAGAATATTTGGGTGCATCGCTTTTATCATAACAAAAAAAAACTTTAGTTTCTTTTATGTCCAAGTAAAACTAATAAGATGGTTTCGTTTAAATCTTAACCCTTTCTTTACAAATCATTAAAAAGAAATGTTAAACCATCAAGCGCAAAGAAGCAAGTATGGAATAAAACCACATTAAGAGAATTTATGCATTGAAAATCTAAGTTTAAAATAAAAACATCCTTATGTGCTTTCAAGAACGAAGTTTAACTAAGATGTTTTTCTGATTCAAAAAGTGTTGCTTTCATGAAATTCAATTAAGAGAGAGGTGATAGAAGAGAGTAATTAGTGAGCCCAGAAAATGATTTAGTTTACTCATAATGAACTGAAAACAAACAAGATAATGACAATTAAACATAAACATACCGAATTCGAGTTGAGTTGAACAAGCAAATTGAATCTCCTTTGATTGTCACTTCAAGGATGAATTACACATTCAGTTTCACTCTTCTCTCTTTGCTGGTCTAAACAAATAAAATAAAGAGGAGATACAACTTCTCCGAACTATCTAACAATACTCCTAAAACCCTAAAGAATAAACAAAAATTCTAATCCTAGTCTTCGCTCGTTCCTTCTCTGTTGAAAATGGTATTTATAGGAAAAAAACCAGAGGGGAGAGGTCGTAGGAAGATTGGGAGAGCAAATGCTCTGGTGTGGCCAGTGGCCACACCCAATTGGTGGATGTTCCCGTTTGGTGATTCCTTTTTATCTTCTGCTGGTTTCCCGTTTCTGCTCCAGGATTTAACGAAATAGCCTTTGATTGTTAGCTTCAACCGCTTAATTTGGGAAGATTCATTTCAATCGATTTTCAACCTCTCTCATTTGCCAAGATCTGCCCTGATTTCTTGATTTCAAATTATTCTGATTTAAATCATAGTTTGATGGGCTTTTGGGCTCATTTCTCTTTCCTATCCTTTAGCAATGGGCCTACATTCAACTAAGAAGAATAAGACTATTAATAGCATTTATTAGATGAAAACATGGTATGTGACAATATATATGCAATATATGTGACCGATCAGTGAGTTCTACATATACCATCATGAGCCTCTTTGTGTGCCTCCTGTGCCTCTTTGTGTGAAAGGCATCGGAGTAAGATTTCAATATATGATCGGTGATACAATGTTTGCATGATCATATTGTAATTGAATCGAGGAGCCTTTTTTTTCTGATGGCGGCTGTCTCTTTGGGTCATCAGGCATATTGCAAATACACCTAGAGGGGGGTGAATAGGTTTACGGCTAATCTAATGAACAAAATGCGAAATTTAAAAACTAAATTGCAACACACTAAATGTAACCAACGAGTGTAGCCGAATTTCCAGTGAAGGGCTCTGGAGTAACTCCTCTTGATTCCTCTGAATAAGAGTTGAGGTGCTATATAAAGCTCTCGTGGTTAAACACAAGTGAGGCACACACAAACAAGCCAAGCATATAATGATGAGCAATATGAAATGATGCAAGGCACAATATAAAAAGAGAGAGAGTTAGAGTCATGGATCAAACGCAAACACCAAGATTTGTTTCGAGGTTCGAGCACCCAGCTTTACGTCCCCGCCTTCACACAGAAGGATTTTCACTAACTTGTCCACACAGGACTCCCACACAGGAACCTCCACTGAGGATTTAGGGCAATACAATTGGGAGCACATAACTCCTCTCTCAATTACAAACACAATCTCTACACTTAAAGGCTAGGCACAAAGCCACCACAAATTAATCACCTCACACATGAGGGATGGGCACAAAGCCAAACACCATCAACCTCTCACTAGAGGGATAGGGCACGAAGCCACTGCTCCAAAATCAACCTCTACACAAGAAGGATAACACAAAGTAGGAGGGTTGACAACTTAGTGATCAAAAGACCACAAACCAATCTCTTTCTTACTAAACAAAAGATCCTAATAGATAGGTAGATATGATAAGCTCAAGTGAGAAAATAAAGTGTTTGAAAATGAAAACAACAAAGAAAAAACACTTGGGAAAATCACAAAATAGATATTGAAATAGAGATCAAAAACCAATTCTCAAATACTCTCTTTTTCTTTGAATTTTCCAACACTTTAAAATAATAAAGATGGAAACTTTGAACCTAAAAACTCTTTTGAAAACTAGGAATTAAACACTAGAGAATGGGAGAATTTTTCTCTTGAAAGTCTTAACAAAAACCAACCTCAAATGGGGTATAAATAGGCCCCAAACAAATCTGCCCGTTGGCTGGCAGAAAGGTCAGTTTTGACCTTCCAGTCGACCGCCTGGTCGTCCAGCCAACGATCAAAATATGACCGTTGAGCCTGCCAGTCAACCGCCTGGTCGACCATGCTAGATCCAGAGAGCCATTGCTCTCTGGCTGGTTGTGACCGCTCTGTCAACCGGGCCAAGCCTCATGATCGACCGCTCGGTCGACCGCCCCTACCCAAGAGTGGGGCACTTGCAGTCGGTTGACCAGCCTAAGTGGCTGGTGATTGAGAAAGAACCTGTACACAAAATACAGTATTTCAGATTTTAGATTAAAGTGCAAGGTGTTCAATTCTACCGCAATAGCAAGTGGCTATGCAGGTCGTGATCCACACGGAGGGACTAGCGATAGAAGCTTTTAGTAAGTTTTCTTTTAAGATACAAAGTATGGTTAAAGTTCTTCTTCAATTTCTTAAAAAAAATAAAATTCTTAAAGTTGAATTAGGAAGAAGATGGTAGATTAAGTAGATGGAAAATGAAAAATAGATTATATACAAAGAAATGGAAAGAGTGATAAAGATGATTAGAGCTTGTGATATTGAAACTAAAGAATAAAAGAAAGAAAGACAACCTAAAAATTACTTACCTCTTCAGTGCTCATATACCTTAGATCCATTGCGACGACTTACCTTGTCTTTGAAGGCAATCAAGCATGGCGTATAGGATCTTCCCCATTCTCGATCTACACTACGAATAAAAGGACGAGCTAAACTAATAAAGAATGGTTATTCATCACCATAGGCCATCAAGGGCACTTGCAATGGCGAAGCAGTCTCGAGGCTATCGTATTCACTTGGATTACAAACACATCAGAGGAAAGTAAACAAAACAAGAGTAAAGAAAAAGAAACTTCAATTCGATTCTAATAACAATGAAAGAAAAGATTTACTTACACCGTGTCACCCTCAGTACAAGCTTGATCTCCTTCCTCCATGAAACTCGTTTCTCCTCTCAGTTACATAAAGAAAAGTAAAAATTACATAAAAGAAAACTAAAAATCTAAGTTACAAACTACACATTATCCTAAGTTCTATTCTCTACTTGGTCATCTCCCTTGTCTTTGAGATTGCAGGTATTTATAGAAGAAATGCAGATGTTAGAGGAGTATGAAGATAGGAAAATCTGGCTATTTCTCAATTTGAATACTCCCTTATCTCCAAACTTGATTTGATGTGGATATTTACTTCTGATCTGCAGTTTGTTGGCATGTTGATTGTTGAATATCACTTATCAAATGACAGAATTAGAAATAGTGATAAACATAAATGTTGTAGCTCTGTAAGTCTTCTTTCTGGATCATCTTTAATCATCAGATTTGAGATTCGGTAGCAAATGTTATGATTCAAATACTGAAATGTATCCAGTCAGAATCTTAGTCAAACTTGCTTCATCTCATCCGTTGACCTTCTCTCTATCCATTTATCTCTCTGTATTTGATATTATCCTCAATTGATCTTTAGATAACCAAAATGGATTTATAGAAATCTGTATTTTACTGGTTTCTATTTGGTGTTATCTTTCTGATTTGCTCTGATCTTCAGCTGAACATTTGCCCTAATCCTTGATTTGTTCTAACTAGATCTGGGATCATCCTCAGCTAACCAAATAGATCCAGTTAAATCTGATTTTAACTGGTATCTATTTAGTTTAATTCTCTTTCTCTTCATTATTATCTTCTACAAAATAGACATTTAGGACAAAGAAATTAGCAGATTTATTACACGATAAATGTAGGAGTGTAATAAAAAGAATGCAAAATATGTGTACGATCAGCTGGCCATGTGCACGTCCTTGTGCACATCGGTCGACTGGTCCGGTCGACCGACCACTGGTCCGGTCGACCGTCCCGGTCGACCGCCAGGGCCTGGCAGGGCTATTTTCAGAACTTGAAAACTGGGTTTTTATTTATCAAATAAATCCCATAAATTCTCTAAAAATCCACAAAAATAAGTTCTTAAATACTCTTTGAAATACAAACATGTGTGAAAAAATTCAACACATATTTCAAACACTTTGAACAATTTTTGTGACTTACAAATTTTGCCGAAAATGAAAATCCGTATTTTCTAAAACTTGGATTTTTGAAATGGAAAATCGTTTTGTCCAAAACTCATCCAAATACAAAAACATGATATTTAAACAACTTGAAGCATGTTGTATACGGATATAATCCAATATACATGAAAGATATATATATATCAATATTTTTGACTTAAAATCTAAAATAAGTTTTGTTAAAATACAAAACTCCAAACTAATGAAATAGACTATCAAACTAAGTTTGTTTAAATAGTTAAAGCATACATGCATATAGAACAAATCTAATATACATTAAATCATGTAAGCTTGTTTTGATTCTATCTATTCATGAAAACCAAGATCAGTTAAACCGAAAACCGAAAACCAAAAACCAAAACATGAAACTTAAACAAGTGTGTGTGTTGAACTTGAGCATATCACACTATCTAATATTTAACACTGGATCTAAAACATAAACTAAAAAAGTACCGAAGTCTTCTTGTAGAGCGCCGTCTCCAAGTCAACTCAATCCAAATGTGATTCACCAAGCTTGACTCCAACGAGTGCTAGATATGAACTTTGACGCTCGGGCTCTTGAATCACCATGTGAAAGCTCCAAAACACCTTTGTTGAAGCTAATCGCCTACAATATCTTGGTTAAATATCTGAAACTAAATATCACAAGATTATTAGTAAACTATAACTACATGAGTTAATCATCATCAAAACTAGAGTGGAAGGCCTCTGAGCCAACAATTTTCCCCTTTTTGATGATGACAAAACTCATGGAGTTATATATGCATGGATTAAAGTTAAGCTTCAAAGAAGCTCCCTCTTAACTCATGCATAGCAATAAACAATAAGATATGCAATGAATACTAAACATGAATATTCATCAATATGCATAAAATAATGAAATGAACATGCTCTTGATACCAAACTTCTAAAATATATTCCTTTTCCTTTTTAAATAAACATGTTCTTTAAATAATTGCTCTTGATACCAATAAAAATTTCAATTTGAAAAATTTTATCAATAAAAGAAATAAAAGCTTTTGATACCAATCAATAAAAACTCTTGATACCAAGTGAAAGATAATCAATAGAAGCTCTTGATACCAACAATAAAAATTAACAAAAGTACTTGACACCAATAAAACAAAACAACAAAATATATTCTCTTGATACCAATATCAACAAAACATCAAAACATCAAACAAGCTTTCTTAATACCAATATGAAACAAACTTTGATATAAAAACAAAAAACATGCATATAAACTCAAATACTTCTCCCCCTTTTTGTCAATCATCAACAAAGGGGTCAAAGAAAATAATAAAATAATGTTCTCCTCTTTTTGTCTTAAACCAAAAAAATCTCAATTAGGGGTGAAATCAAATCAAAACATTATGATACCAATTGAAAAAAAATATATCAATTTTGTGCATCATGATATCAATAAAAATAAATAAAACATACCAATTGAAAGTACATAAAACAAATGTTTTTAATTTACATAAACATGTCTATAATTTACCAATTGTAAGAATTAAAACATGTTGAAGAAATTAATCAAAATTTTTTATATCAATAGTAAAGATTAGTACCAATAGAAAGTAATTTTTCATTAGGAACATATGATACCAAAAATAATCAATATCATTTTTCAATCATTTTTCAACATAAAGTGTGAGAGTAAAAATGCTAAAGGTAAACAAACCAATTAAAAGGCGAAATACGAATTTTCTCCCCTTTATGAAATACCAAATAAAATGATGCATAAGCTTGTATAAGATACCAATTGAAAATTAATCAATTGAAATATAATAGCCATTTAAGAAATCAAGCTTAGCATAACCATAATTTGTGCTCAAAGATATAGAGATATATAAGCACTAATAAAACATATATATATATGTATGAAAAATTGAATACCAATTGAAATTGATACTATTTGAAGTGTAAGCATACATATATAGAAGCATATATCAGTATACAAAAAGAATGTCAATAGTGATACCAATTGAAAAAATCTAATGATACCATTGAAAACATAATAAGATCAAGTGTATAACTCATATTTCCTGCCACCCATTTTAAAAGGATTTTCAAGAATAAGCATACAAGCATGGTCGCCCAACTAGCCGCCCTTTAATGGGTAGGGTTTTCAAAAATAAGTTTGAAAATAGTTTTAACACAAATGAAAACTCTACCATGTGAAGAATACGAACTAGTTATATGAAAAAATTTGAAAACTAGTACGAAATCCTTCAAGCAAGGAATAAAACAAAAATATATTTCATGAAAAACATGTAAATCACATGATCACCAAACACTCAAATCTATATAGCACAAATTGTACTCATGAAAATAAATTCATGAGAAAACATTAAATAAAGTGAGTGCATAAGAGTTATGTGAAACACATCATCATGAAAATAGGTAATCAAGCTCAAAATGAAATTCCTTAAAAACAATAAAATCATCAAAACTAGAATCCTTCAAGGTATATGTATGTCATGTACAAACTAAAGTATATATACATATCCAAATATAAACGAGTCCACAAAAGTATATGCATGAAGGCAAGTGGCCCAAGGATGTATATGTTGGCCCGGAGGCCTTCCTCTCTAGTTTTGATGATGATTATGTAATGTAGTTATGTTTACTAATAATCTTGTGATTTTAGTTTCAGATCATTAATCAAGATATTAGTTGGTGATTGCTTCAAAAGAGGAGTTTGGAAGCCTTCACTTGGTGATTCCCGAGCCCGAGCGTCAAGATGATACATAGCCATGCTCGTTGGATCACGGTGTTTGGACCGAGTCGACTTGAAGATGGAAGATCGTCAAGAAGACTTAGGTATCCATAGTTTAGTGTGTTTAGATCCATTTGTAAATCTTAGTATAGTTGATATGCTCAAGTGCACAACACACACGTTTTATGTTTGGATATTGGTTTTTCGGTTTTGGTTTAACCAATATTTGTTTTCATGAATAGTTGATCAAAACAAGTTTACTTTGTTTTATGTATATTAGATGTGCTCTATATACATACATGCTTACATGACTTATACAAACTTATTTTGACTTTCCTATTCATGTGTTGAAAAATACAAGTTTGATAAAATACATGTTTTGTTTTTTGGTAAAAATGATAAGACACAAAAATAGTTTCATATGCTTGATATTTGAGTTAAAATATTTATCACATATTTATGTATCAATGCAAAATGATAAAACTATTTTTGGGTATTTTTACAAAGACTTAAAAGATTTTTAGAAATATGTTTAACTGTTTTTCTGACCCAGAACTGTGCTAACAGGCCAGGCCGGTCGACCGGGCGGTCGACTGACGTGCACAACCTGTGCACGTCTGCTGGCACAGTGGGCCGGTCGGCCGGTCGGCCGACCGGATTAGAGAGCCTTGCTCTCTGTATCTGGGCGGTCGACCGAGCGGTCGACCGGAGCAGAGAAGTCTGCTCTCTGTATTTGGGCGGTCAGCCGTGCGGTCGACTGGATGCCCCAACGGTCACATTTATGACCGTTGGCAGTCGACCGGGCCCGTCGACCGCAGGCCTGTCAGGCTGCCAGATCAGCCTAACGGCTAGTTTTCTGTTTGGGCTATAAATACCCCATCTCTTTGGGGATTTTGATAAGACTTTTGACAAGAAAAATTTCAGAGTTTCTCTAGTGTTTAAAACAAGTTTTCAAAGTGTTTTTGGGCTTTTAACTTCCAAATTGGTTTTATGTTTTAGGTTTGGGAAAATCAAAGAAAATAGTAATTTGGGAGATTTGTTTTGTTCTTCAATTCTATCATTTACAAAGAGTTTTCCCAAGTGTTTTCTTTGAGTTTTTGGTTTCCAAACACCTAGTTTTTCACACTTGAGCTTATCACCTATCCTATTCTATTAGGATCATTTATTTGTGGAAAGAGAGAGATTGTTTGTGGTTGAAAGAAACCACTAGTTGTAAACCCTCCTTTATTTGTGTATCCCTCTTTGGTAGAGGTTGATCGGAGTGGTGTTTGGATCCCTCTTCGGTAGAGATGATTGTGATTGTATTGGCTACGGGCCTTATCCCTCTTCTGTAGAGGTGGATTTGTGGTTGTATTGCCTCGGTGGCATTGTAAGGTTGAGAGAGGAGTTCGGTACTCCTTTAGTGGATTAGAAATCCTTCTCGGTGAAGGCGGGGACGTAGAGCTAGGGGCTCGAACCTCGGAACATATCTTGTGTTTGCGTTTGATCCATTGTCTCTTAACTCTCTCTCTCTTTACACTTGTGCATTGCATCATTCATTCATATCATATTTGCTTGTGTTGTGCCTTGCATCTTTCATATTGCTATATATCCATTATATGCTTGGCTTGTTTTGTGTGTGCCTCACTTGTACTTAACCACAAGAGCTTCATATAGCACCTCAACCCTTATCTAGGGGAATCAAGAGGAGTTAGTCCAGAGCCCTTCACGGGGAATTCGGCTACACTTGTTGGTTGTATTAAGTGATTGCAAATTTGTTTTTTAAGCTTCCGCATTTAGCGCATTTAGTTTCTAGATTAGCATATCACCTATTCACCCCCCCTAGGTGATTTACAATTGGTATCAGAGCCTACGCTCCTGATACTTAGGCTTAACATCCTAGGAGTGAGATCCTGTGTTTGCTAATCTATCATTTGCATTTGCTTGTTTGCACACATATAGTTTGGATCCATGGACTTCATGACCCCACCTATGTTTGACCCTTCCAACATTCTTGTTTGAAGACTAGGATGTCCATTTACCTACAAACCCTAGGTTATAAGGTTCACCTTGCCATTACCAGGAATCCTACCTTAGTGATAGCAAGCATATAGGGGCCAATGCACAAGCCCTTGAGGCCATTAGAAGCACGCTTTCAAAAGAATATCTTATGCATGTTTCTAATCTTGATTCCGCCTTTGCAGTGTGGAACAAGTTGACAACCACCACCACCTCCGAGTTTAAAATGCCAATCCAACAAGAGGAGGAGACTAGTGGAGAATCCGACTCTCAAAGCTTCATGATCCAAGGGAATGACTCCCTTAAGGTACAATCGGAATCTCAACTAGATATGATAGTGCTAGTTCTTCATGTGATGATTATGTTGATGCCTATGCTTTAAATGAAGAACTATCTATTGTTTGTGAAAAATTAATTGAAAATATAAGATTTTGAAAAAGAAAAGTCTAGGCCTTAACAATGAAAATAAAATTTGATTTCTAGACTTGACAATGTTTTGCAAGAAAAGGAGGAGATTTCAAATGAGAGGGATTCATTGAAATCTCAACTTGATCTTGTATTAAAGGAAAATGAATTTTTGAAACTAAAAATGATTGTGAAAATGTTTTGAAGAAAAATAAAGTTTTGTCTTAAAAAATTGAATTTGTTGTAAAAGAAAATAACTCTTTGAAAAATAAAATAATTTCTATTTCAAATGATTTAGATGTTTGTTTAAAGAATAATGAGTTTTTGAAAAATAAGATTGATTCCCATGTTTGCGATGCTAGGGTAGTTTCACCTAGATCACCCCTTGCATGCTCCACTTTATCTTCAAGTGTTAAAAATGATATAAATGTTTTGAAGAAGAGTGTTGATTGTTTGGGCTCCACTTTGAGCCATTGTGCCAAGAGCCATTCACGTTTGGAAACTTTGTTTCGAAAGAAACAAGTTCCATCTTTTCATGCACACCCTCCACGGCATACACATGCTCATCACGAACACCATCACATGTATGCTCATGTGTATATATGTACACATTGTGGACGTAAGGGCCACCTTGCTAAATTTTGTTTTGATCGTATACATGATTATAATTTAGCAAATAAATTTGTTTGGGTTAGGAATGGTACTAACCCCCATGGACCCAAAAAGTTGTGGGTACCAAAGACCACCCCTCATATTTTTGATGTAGGTGTGGGCTCTCGCATGACGTGAGAGTAGAGGTACCTTGTGAAAAATCACCTAGAGGGGGGGTGAATAGGTGATTATGCTAATCTAATAAACTCAATGCGGAATTTAAAAACTTAATGCAATACACTCAGTGCAATCAACAAGTGATGCACACACAACCAAGCCAAGCAATTATGAATGCACAATATGAATAGTTGCAAGGCACAAAGTAAAGAGAGAGATAGAGAGAGTCAATGGATCAAGCGCAAACAACAAAATATGTTTCGAGGTTCGAGCACCCAGCTCTACATCCCCGCCTTCGACACACGAAGGATTTCTAATCCACTAGCAAGTCCACAAAGAACTCTCACAAGGAGTACCCAACTCCTCTCTTTACAACCACAACCTCCTCCTTGAGGCAAGCTCCAATCCAACAAAACAATCACCTCACAACTTGAGGGATTAGCACAAAGCAAACAAGGATCACCTCACAACTTGAGGGATACAACCCAAATGCACAACTTCCTCAACACAATGAGGGCAAGGCACAAAGCAAAGATTGGGTTTATAACTTGGTGGTCTAAACAACAACCACAAACATTTCTTTCTCCCACACAAAGATCCTATAGAATAAGAAAGTAGATATTGCTCAAGTGTGGAGAAAACCAATGGAATGGAAATCAAAATCACAAAGAAAATCCTTGGGAAAACTGAAACTAAGATATAGAAGTTGAATCAAAATCTTTTTCCCAAAAACCCTTTTCTTTGATTTTCCAAACCCTAGCAAAAACACCAAATAGATTGTTCAATTTGAATCTAAAAACTTCTTTTGATTGCTGTGAAAACACCAGAGAGTAAGGAAAAATTCGCACAAAAAATCTTAGAGAAAAACTCTTTCCAATGGGGTATTTATAGCCCCCAGAAACATATAGCCGTTGGCAGCAGAAAATGCCAGAATACACTGCCGGTCGACCGGTCCGGTCGACCATCCAACGGTCAAATTCTGCCCGTTGCCAGCTACCGTCGACCGTCCCGGTCGACCCACAAACAAGAGAGCTCTGCTCTCAGACCCGGTCGACCCTGACGGTCGACCGTCCAGACGTGCACAGATCTGTGCACGTCGGTCGACCGACTTCAGCCAAGTCGACTTGGTCAGAAGACTAGTCGACTGGTTGAAGCCTGAAACAGAAAACTAAGTTAGAAACATGTTTAAAAATTCTTTTATATTTTCTAAAAATCACCAAAAATAGTTTTATCATTTTGCATTGATATATAAACATGTGGTAAAAAGTTTAGCTCAAATATTAATCAATATGAACTATTTTGTGTCTTATCATTTTACCAAAAACCAAAAACTGTATTTTCTAAAACTTGGATTTTGAATAGAAAATAAGTTTTGTCCAAAACTCTTCCAAATACAAAAACATGATATTTAAACACTTTGAAGCATGATGCATATAGATATAATCCTATATACATGAAACATATATATATCCATGTTTTTGTCATTAATTCCAAAATATGTTTTGTCAAAAATACCAAAACATAAAACACATGAATAAGAAGTCAAAACTAAGTTTGTCTAGGAAATTAAGCATGCATGTATATAGAACAAATCATATGTACATTAAACCATGTAAACTTGTTTTGATCTATCTATTCATGAAAACCAAGATCGGTTAAATCTAAAATCGAAAAACCGAAAACCAATATTCAAAACATGAAACGTGTGTGTTGTGAACTTGAGCATATCATACTATTCTAATCTTTACAATTTAGATCTAAACACAAAACTAAACTATGGTACCGATGTCTTCTTGTAGAGCGCAATCTCCAAGCCGACTCGATCCAAAACTCTTTGATCCACGAGCGAGTGCTATATATGATCTTTGACGCTCGGGCTCTTGAATCAACATGTGAAAGCTTCCAAATCATCTTGTTAAAGCTAATCACCAACTAATAACTTGATTAATGATCTGAAACTAAAATCACAAGATTATTAGTACACATAACTACATGAGTTAATCATCATCAAAACTAGAGTGGAAGGCCTCTAGTCCAACACCTTAGAGTGGATGTGTTCCGAGCTTCATGGAAATCAATTGGATGCATCACTTTCAAGGGATGTTTGGTGGAGAGGACCACCATGTTTTGGAGACATGGAGAGTTGCCTCATAGGTTTTGGTAACAGTCTCTTACTCCTTATTTATGTTTGCATGCTTTTCATGTTTATTATATATAGCATGTTTTGATGTTTATATAATCATTATGAAAATACCATGATTATTAGACTCTTGACATGCATGTATAGCCATTTTGAGACACGCATGTTTAATATGGATCATATTTTTGTGTTCTCACCTTTGTTTAGCTATCATGTTAATCATAGCTCTAATAACATGTGTAATTTACATAATAATCATGTTTATGTTTATCATGATGATTTTATCTTATTTTTGATGCTTCATGATTTGAATATATGTTTAAATATTAGTTTTCATTAAGACTACATATATATTTGTGCATATAGTGGCCACAAATAAATCTATATATGTTTGAGCTTGAATGCATATTGAACCCATTAGATGTGCTAGTATAGTCTAGTTTTGATGATCCATGCATTTTAAACTTGTATTCCCATTTTTGGATTTGTTTTATGATCATGTGTTTTCATTTCATGCATATGTCTATTTTGCCAAACTTTAAGATATACATGTATGCCTCTTGAGTCATTTGCCTCTCATGCAAATCTATACATATGGACTCAATTGTGTTTAGGGATATGTATGTATACTTTTGTGTTGACAAATCATACATATGCCTTGAAATGAAACTTGTTTTAATGGAAATTTAAATTTTCATGTTTCCATGTGTTTATGTTTAACTTCATGTATATGTCCATTTTATCTAAACTATTGTTTATACATATACATCTTTTGAGCCACGTGTCTTCATGTATATATCTTTGTGGACACGTTGTGTTTGGATATGTATGTATACTTTAGTTTGTATAGGACATATATATACCTTGAAGATTAAATAAGTTTTTGATGATTTTCTTATTTCAAGGAATTAATTGAGCTTAATTGAACAACTTTCATGATTATGATGTTCACATTTTATTTGTACACTCACATTTATTGTTTACTCATATTTTATTTTCATGAGTCATATTTATGCTTAATTGACTTGAGTGTTTTGATATCATGTGAATTTCTTATTTCATGAAAAATAATTTTGTTTTATTCGTTGCTTGAAGGATTTCGTACTAGTTAACAAGTTTTTCCATTTAACTAGTTCGTATTCTTCGTTATGGTAGAGATTTTCAAACACACTTTATTTTTAAAATCTATTTTTTGAAAACCCCCTACCATCCAAGGGTGGTTGGATGGGAGATCATTCTCATGTATGCTTTATATTGAAAATCACTTTAAACTTGAACATGGTTGGGTGGTAGTTATATGATGTATACACTTGATCATTATTATTGTTTCAATTGGTATCATTGAAATTATTTCATTGGTATCAATTTTGACCTTTCTTGTATACACATATATGTTTGTATGTATGTATGCCTTCAATTCCAATAGTATCAATTTCGATTGGTATCTAATCTTTCATACATATATATGTTTTATTTGTGTTCAAAAATATCACAAATTTTAGTTTTTGTTTACTCAAGCTTAGCATAACCAAACACCTTGAGTTTCAATGTTGTTTCAATTGATCAGTTTTCAATTGCTTTTCAATTGGTATCTCATTTCAAGCCTACGCATTGTTTTGTTGGTATTTCATAAAGGGGGAGAAAATTTCGATTTTCATATTTCAATTGGTATTTGTATCTCCACTCCCTAGCTTTATGATAGAAAATAAAAAAAATTTAAATTGATATCATATACTTAAAAAAAAAATACTCTCTTTTGATATCAAGATGTTTATTTGAAAGTTTTAAAAATGGTATCTCAAAATTTTGTTTAAAAAAAATTAAATACAAAAGTTTTGATTTATATTGCCTATATGCAAGGAGAGCTTAACATTCTTCTACATATAGATTCATGATGAGTGTATCTTGTATTGAAGAGCTTGACGATCTCTTCTTTATGTGGTACACGTGTGTAGGGGAGCTTCACATCTCCTCTTATGCATTGCATAGTGTATGTTATGTGAATTAGGGCTTGTCATCCCTCCTTCATGTAATGTATCTATGTAGGGAAGCTTCACATCTTCCTCTTCATGAATGTATATCGCATATACCATTTATTTATTGATCTATGTTTACTTTCAATTGGTATCAAGATACTACTTTAACATATTTTCAATTGGTACCTTAATTGATTGTCACCCCTATTTGGTTTTGTTTTTGTTTTAGACAAAAAGGGGGAGAACATTGTCTTTATTCACCCTTTATTGATGATTGACAAAAAGGGGAGAATTATTTGAGAGTTTAACATGCATATATAAAACTTGATCAAACTCAACTCAAAATCTTTCTCTATATATGCATGATTGGTACATTTTTTATATATGCATATTTATGTTTTGTATATATTAAGTTTAATTTAGTTTAATTTTAATTGGTATCTAGAGCATGTTTTGTTTTTGAACATTTCATTGGGTATCAAGAGCCTTTTATTGTTTTTGCATTGTCATTCATTACATATTTATGTTTATTTATTTATGCATGAGTTAAGGGGAGCTTCTTTGAAGCTTAACTTTAATCCATGCATATATAACTCCATGAGTTTTGTCATCATCAAAAAGGGGGAGATTGTTGGCTCGGAGGCCTTCCTCTCTAGTTTTGATGATGATTAACTCATGTAGTTATGTTTACTAATAATCTTGTGATTTTAGTTTCAGATCATTAATCAAGATATTAGTTGGTGATTGCTTCAAAAGAGGAGTTTGGAAGCCTTCACTTGGTGATTCCCGAGCCCGAGCGTCAAGATGATACATAGCCATGCTCGTTGGATCACGGTGTTTGGACCGAGTCGACTTGAAGATGGAAGATCGTCAAGAAGACTTAGGTATCCATAGTTTAGTGTGTTTTAGATCCATTTGTAAAGCTTAGTATAATTGATATGCTCAAGTGCACATCACACACGTTTTATGCTTGGATATTGGTTTTTCGGTTTTTGTTTAACCAATATTTGTTTTCATGAATAGTTGATCAAAACAAGTTTACTTTGTTTTATGTATATTAGATGTGCTCTATATACATACATTCTTACATGACTTATACAAACTTATTTTGACTTTCCTATTCATGTGTTGAAAAATACAAGTTTGATAAAATACATGTTTTAGTTTTTGGTAAAAATGATAAGATACAAAAATAGTTTCATATGCTTGATATTTGAGTTAAAATATTTATCACATGTTTATGTATCAATGCAAAATGATAAAACTATTTTGGGTATTTTTACAAAGACTTAAAAGAATTTTTAGAAATATGTTTAACTGTTTTTCTGACCCAGAACTGTGCTGACAGGCCAGGCCGTCGACGGCGGTCGACCGACGTGCACAGACCTGTGCACGTCTGCTGGCACAGTGGACTGGTCGGCCGGTCGGCTGACCAGATCAGAGAGCCTTGCTCTCTGTATCTGGGCGGTCGACCGAGCGGTCGACCGGAGCAGAGAAGCCTACTCTCTGTATCTGGGCAGTCAGCCGTGCGGTCGACCGGATGTCCCAACGGTCACATTTATGACCGTTGGCGGTTGACCGGGCCGGTCGACCGCAGGCCTGTCAGGCTGCCAGATCAGCCTAACGGCTAGTTTTCTGTTTGGGCTATAAATACCCCATCTCTGTGGGATTTTGATAAGACTTTTGACAAGAAAAATTCCAGAGTTTCTCTAGTGTTTTAAAACAAGTTTTCAAAAGTGTTTTTGGGCTTTTAACTTCCAAATTGGTTTTCTGTTTTAGGGTTTGGGAAAATCAAAGAAAATTGAAATTTGGGAGATTTGTTTTGTTCTTCAATTCAATCATTTACAAAGAGTTTTCCCAAGTGTTTTCTTTGAGTTTTTGTTTTCCAAACACCTAGTTTTTCCACACTTGAGCTTATCACCTATCCTATTCTATTAGGATCATTTGTTTGTGGAAAAAGAGAGATTGTTTGTGGTTGAAAGAAACCACTAGTTGTAACCCTCCTTTATTTGTGTATCCCTCTTTGGTAGAGGTTGATCGGAGTGGTGTTTGGATCCCTCTTCGGTAGAGGTGATTGTGATTGTATTGGCTACGGGCCTTATCCCTCTTCGGTAGAGGTAGATTTGTGGTTGTATTGCCTCGGTGGCATTGTAAGGTTGAGAGAGGAGTTCGGTACTCCTTTAGTGGATTAGAAATCCTTCTCGGTGAAGGCGGGGATGTAAAGCTAGGGGCTCGAACCTCGGAACATATCTTTGTGTTTGCGTTTGATCCATTGTCTCTTAACTCTCTCTCTCTCTCTCTTTACACTTGTGCATTGCATCATTCATTCATATCATATTTGCTTGTGTTGTGCCTTACATCTTTCATATTTCTATATATCCATTATATGCTTGGCTTGTTTGTTGTGTGCCTCACTTGTACTTAGCCACAAGAGCTTCATATAGCACCTCAACCCTTATCTAGGGGAATCAAGAGGAGTTAGTCCAGAGCCCTTCACGGGGAATTCGGCTACACTTGTTGGTTGTATTAAGTGATTGCAAATTTATTTTTAAGCTTCCGTATTTAGCGCATTTAGTTTGTAGATTAGCATATCACCTATTCACCCCCCTCTAGGTGATTTACAGTTTATGTATAACTATTAGTTTGGACAAATAGACATATACATGAAGTTTAAACACAAACATGAAAAATATGTACAAAATGAGAATACACGTCAAATGTTTGAATCATCAAAACTAGGCTATACTAGTACATCTAATGGGTACAAATAAGCGTTCAAGCACAAACACATAATAATCTATTTGTAGCTCACTAGTTGTACAAGTATATATCCTAGTTTTAATGAAAACTAACATTGAAGTAATCAAACATGAAGCATAGAAATCAAAACAAAACTCATAAACATTCATATGATCATTATGTACATACACATGCATAGATCTAGGACATACACATTAGATAAACTAAAGTGAGAACACTAAATATAATCCATACAAACATGGGTGTCTCAAATCCTAATCATGTATATCACTAATCTAAATGTCATGGCATATAATATACTAATCATGAAACATCAAAACATGCTAAAATCAGTGATATGAAAAGCATGTAAATAATAAATGAGGAGTAAGAGATTGTTACCAAAACTAAAAAGGAGCACATCTCCATATCTCCAAACCAAGGTGGTCCTCCTACCAAACTCCCCTTGAAAGTGATGCATCCAAATAGTCCTTATTAAGCTCGGAACGCATCCACCTCAAGGCACCATCACTTTCACGTCATGTGAGAGCCCACACCTACACCAAATAGCATAGGGATAGATTTTGGTACCCATACTCTTTTGGGTCCATGGGGGTTAGCTCCTTTCCTAACTCAAACAAACTTAGTTGCTAAAATTTGAATCATGTAACTTATCATAGCAAAATTTAGCAAGGGGGCCCTTACGTCCACAATGTGTACAAGTGTACACATGAGTATACATCGTGTTATGGGAGTGAACGTGGGAAGCATGTATATGCTGTGGTTTGTGCACATGCATAAATGGTACTTGTTTCTTTCGAAACAAAGATTCCAAACGTGTGTGGTTCAAAGCACAATGGCTCAAAATGGAGCCCAAACAATCCACACTCTTCTTTAACAAACATATATCATTATCAATCCTAGAAGAAGAGGTGCATGTAATAGGTGAGCTAGAATGTGAAGCTACACTAGCATGGCAAACATGTGTATCCATATCATTTTCAAAACAATATTCTTCTTAGAAACCAAATCTAATTCTTTTGAAATAGAAATAATTTTATTTTTTAAAGAATCATTTTCTTTTAAAACATATTCAAGTTTTAAAGTTAAAGATTCATTTTTCTTCAAAACATTTTCACAATCATTTTATTTTTCAAAATTTCATTTTCTTTTAGAACAAGATCAAGTTTGGATTTCAATGAATCCCTTTCATTAGAAATCTCCACTTTCTCTTGCAAAGCAATCTCAAGTCTAGAAGATAAATTTTTATTTTCTTCTTTTAAACCAAATTATCCGTTTTTAAAGTTTATATTTGAAAATAATTTTCACAAATTTTGGCAAGTTCATCATTTAAGGCTTGTGCATCCATACACTCATTGCAATGTCAACTAGTGCTAGCATCTAGTTGAGTTTCCAAATGTACCTCAAGGGTCATTCCCTTGAACCATGAAGCAACGTTCATTGGACTAATCTCGACTAGATTTCCTCCTTTTATTAATAAGCATTGGTAGCTCGGGAGATGTCAAAATATTCCACATTGCAAAAGCGGAATCATAATGAGAAAACACATGTAAATACTTTTTATCAAGGGATGCTCTAAGTGCCTTAAGTGCTTGTGCATTCGCCTCTATATGCCTGCTATCACTAGGTAGGATTCCTTGGTAATGGCAAGGTAAACTTTATAACCTAGGGCTTTCAAATGAGAACTCATCATAATCTTCTATATAGCAAGTCTAGAGATATCAAACATGGGAGGGCTATCCATGAGTGCAAACTATATGTGTGCAAATGCAAATGCAAATGTAGATTAGCAAACCAAGATCACACTCCTAGTGGTTAAACCTAATATCATGAGCGTAGGCTCTGATACCAATTGTAAGTACACCTAGAAGGGGGGAATAGGTGTACGGCTAATCTAATGAAAAAAATGTGAAATTTAAAAACTAAATTGCAACACACTTAATGTAACCAACAAGTGTAGCCGAATTCTTGGTGAAGGGCTCTGGACTAACTCCTCTTGATTCCTCTGAATAAGAGTTTAGGTGCTATATAAAGCTCTCGTGGTTAAACACAAGTGAGATACACACAAACAAGCCAAGCATATAATGAATGAGCAATATGAAATGATGCAAGGCACAATATAAAAGAGAGAGGGAGTTAGAGTCAATGGATCAAACGCAAACACCAAGATTTGTTTCGAGGTTCGAGCACCCAGCTCTACGTCCCCGCCTTCACACAGAAGGATTTTCACTAACTTGTCCACACAGGACTCCCACACAGGGAACCTCCACTGAGGATTTGGGGCAATACAATCGGGAGTACACAACTCCTCTCTTAATTACAAACACAACCTTTACACTTAGAGGCTACGCACAAAGCCACCACAAATCAATCACCTCACACTTGAGGGATGGGCACAAAGCCAAACACCAATCAACCTCTCACTAAAGGGATAGGGCACAAAGCCACCACTCCAAAATCAACCTCTACACAAGAGGGATAACACAAAGTAGGAGGGTTTACAACTTGGTGATCAAAAGACCACAAACCAATCTCTTTCTCACTAAACAAAAGATCCTAATAGATAGGTAGATATGATAAGCTCAAGTGAGAAAATAAAGTGTTTGGAAATAAAAACAACAAGAAAAGCACTTGGGAAAATCACAAAATAGATATTGAAATAGAGATCTAAAAACAATTCCCAAATACTCTCTTTTCTTTGAATTTTTCAACACTTTAAAACAAATAAAGATGGAAACTTTGAACCCAAAACTCTTTTAAAAACTAGGAATTAAACTCTAGAGAATGGGAGAATTTTGCTCTTGAAATTCTTAACAAAAATCAAGCTCAAATGGGGTATAAATAGGCCCCAAACAAATCTGCTCGTTGGCTGGCAAAAAGGTCAGTTTTGACCTTCCGGTCGACCGGCCGGTCGACCGACCAACGGTCAAAAATATGACCGTTGAGCCAGCCGGTCGACCGCCCGTCGACCGTGCCAGATTCAGAGAGCAATTGCTCTCTAGCCGTCGACCGGGCCAAGCCTCACGGTCGACCGCTCGGTCGACTGCCCCCACCCGAGAGTGGGGCACTTGCAGTCGGTCGACCGCTCGGTCAACCGGCCTAAGTGGCTGGCCATGTGCACGTCCTTGAGCACGTCGGTCGACCGACCACCGTCCCAGTCGACCGTCAGGGCCTGGCAGGGCTATTTTCAGAACTTGAAAACTGGGTTTTTATTTATCAAATAAATCCCATAAATTCTCTAAAAATCCACAAAAAATAAGTTCTTAAATACTCTTTGAAATACAAACATGTGTGAAAAAATTCAACACATATTTCAAACACTTTGAACCATTCTTGTGACTTACAAATTTTGCCGAAAACCAAAATCTGTATTTTTCAAAACTTGGATTTTTTGAAATGGAAAATCGTTTTGTCCAACTCATCCAATACAAAAACATGATATTTAAACAACTTGAAGCATGTTATATATGGATATAATCTAATATACATGAAAGATATATATAATATATATATATATATATATATATATATATATATATATATATATCAATGTTTTTGACTTAAAATACAAAATAAGTTTTGTTAAAATACCAAAACTCCAAACTAAGTTTGTTTAAATAGTTAAAGCATACATGTATATAGAACAAATCTAATATACATTAAACCATGTAAACTTATTTTGATTGTATCTATTCATGAAAACCAAGATCGGTTAAACCGAAAACCAAAACATGAAACTTAAACAAGTGTGTGTTGAACTTGAGCATATCACACTATCTAATCTTTAACACTGGATCTAAAACATAAACTAAACAAAGTACCGAAGTCTTCTTGTAGAGCGCCGTCTCCAAGTCGACTCAATCCAAACGTGATCCATCGAGCTTGACTCCAACAAGTGCTAGATATGAACTTTGACGCTCGGGCTCTTGAATCACCATGTGAAAGCTCCAAATACCTTTGTTGAAGCTAATCACCTACTAATACCTTGGTTAAATATCTAAAACTAAATATCACAAGATTATTAGTAAACTATAACTACATGAGTTAATCATCATCAAAATTAGAGTGGAAGGCCTCTGGGCCAATAAATATGCCATATAAGATGAAGTTGATGTAAGGGAATCGCTAATTCTGAGGTTCGAGACTTGTCGAAGTCTCGAGGACCTCTTTGACTTGGAGGTCTCCTTTTGGAGTTGTATTGCCTTCAAGGGTGAATTTATAATAGTACAAGTTGCGGCTGTAGACAAGTACTCTCTCCGTGGCTCCGACTAGAAGGGCCAATGAAGTAGCGAGCAACGCCAGTGCTTCTGCATGTGCATTTTACTGACGCGGTACATGATCAATATAGAAGTTTTCAAACTTCTCTGCCATGATAATGGTCGCGTTGTAATAGGTCCCAAGTCTTCATGTCAAACTTCATACTACCCGCGAACCTGGTTGACAATGAGTTTTGAATCGCTATATGCTTTGAAATTTTTGACTCTAATCTCTTTAGTAAGTTGCAATATAATTAAGAGAGCGTTGTATTCCGAGACATTGTTGGAACACGGTTCAGTTAAAAAGAATGCATGAGGGATCACATAGTTATGTGGGAGATAAGAACTACTCCAACACCTGCGATGATTTTCCTTTAAGGTTTATTCTTGACACTCCATCAAAGAATAGATACCACACTTGTTCTTTTGAGGAGGCGTTAATCAAGTTAACTTCTGTAGTCCGTCTGGGAGATCGTCATAAAGTTTTGAAGCTCTTGGGACTGGATGATCGGCCAAAAAATCTGCTACAACTGACCTTTGATCGCATTTTATGGCATGAATTGCATCTCATATTGTTAGAGCAATATAGCCTATTTCGCTAGTCTGCAGTTCAGTGGAGATGGCTTTGTCATTAGCAATCACAAAGGATTAACTCTGGAGATGACTTAAATGCATTGTCGCATGAGGTAGTATTGCATCTTCTGGACAGCGAAGACTAACTCTAAGTATTCCTTTTTGACTGGGTTATAACGGTGCTCCGTTCCAATCACTATTCTACTTAAATAGTAGATCGCTTGTTCTTGATTTTGATCATTGTTTTGGGCTATTAATGCTCCCAAGGAATGATCGATCGCTCGAACGTATAAGAGGAAAGGTTTTCCTGATACTGGAGCTACCAAAACGGGGGGGGGGGGTATGTGTGATACTCCTTGATCTCTTCGAATGCTTCGTGGCAAGCATTATCGCAATGAATGAGACTCCCTTCTTCATTAATCTAGAAAGGGTTGGTAGTGCCCTGAGAGATTTGATATGAATCTCCAAATGTACACCAATCATCCCTATAAACCTCTAAGTTCTTTGAGATTTTTCGAAGGTTGCATCTCTTGGATGGCACAGATCTCTTTTTGATCGAGATGAATTCCTTTGGCTGTAACAACAAATTCAAGGAATTTGCCACTGGCTACCTGCAGGAAGGATTTGGTTGGGTTCATCTTTAATTGATGAGCCCGCATGATGTCAAACACTCTCTCCAGGTCTGTAAGCTAATCGCCTTTATCGCGGCTTTTCACGACGATATCATTGACATATCATTCTATGGTCTTGGTATATGCTCTTGGAAGATCGCATTCATCACACATTGATATGTCGCACTGGCGTCCTTCGAGCCAAAGGGCATTACTCTGTAGCAGTATACCCCAAAAGGCGTCCTGAAAGATGTGTGCTTTTCATCTTCATGGTACATTTTTATTTTATTATACCCTAAGATGCCATCCGTGAAAGACATCGTTTCAAACTGCACGTATTATCAATCATAACATCTACGATCGGGAGAGAAAATTTATATTTACGACAGGCGGCATTTAGATCGCGGTAGTTGATGCAAATCTGGATCTTTTCAGTCTTCTTGGGAACGGGCACTATGTTAGCCAGCCAATTAGGATGTTGCTCTTCTCTGATAAAATCAGGGTCTATGAGCATTTTCACCTATGATTTGATTGCTTCCATGATCTCAAGATGGAACCATCGTTGCTGCTGTTTGACTGGTTTGGCATCCGGGTTGATGTTGAAGCGATGCATAGCAATCTGGGGATCGAGCCTAGGCATGCCCTCATAATTTCAAGCGAAGACATCTATATACTCTTGTATGAGCTTATTAGGTCTTCTTTCTCAGAAGGCGATACGCTCTTGCTTATGAAGATGGGCTTGAGGTTAGCTTCAACTCTAATATTTACCTGAGTCACTTTATCTTCAGTGGGTGGCTTCCGTTGTTCAAACGCGAATCCCAAAGAGTATTTAAGTGTTAATCTATTGATTAAAGTCTGACTGGATTAATTCTCTGGTTCCAAAGTATCATCTCTGTCATCCTCCACGTGGCTGGCTAATACCATATTTACTGAGAGACTTTCAAAGATATCATCGATGCTGACATCTAAGTCCCATGATGACATTGCTGATGAGTTGTCATGATAGACCTCTTTATCAGATTCAGGATCTGATACGACCAATGTAGTTACATAAACCAAGTCCTCTTTGGTCTTGTGGTAGTAATCGGGGTCTTTGCCTTTCGATACAAATGAACGAAGTAGTGCTCATTTTCCTTTGTTAAAATTAAGGTCTGGTTCCTTGGTAAAATTATATCCCATTCTTTCCATCATGTGACGTGACCTTTGTCCATAATGGAAGAATTGTGGAGACTCAGAACTACCCCCTGAGCTTTCACAAGCTATGGGCTTTTTTTGATTTGCCTGAATAGAATTGGCTTTTGACCTTTTCGCCTGATTGGTACTTCAAAGAAGGCATTGTGTGCGCTTCTAATCTTTTCATGTGCCAGGAGGGACGACTTTGTTGGTATACGCAAAGATGTGAAAGCATTCATCGCTGATCAAGGATCACTGCCTATGTCAGTGCTGGTGTTTGACGGTACAGAATATGAAACAAATGCAAAAAAGTAAGTCAAATCTAAATCTTCATTAATGAATCACTCGCCTTCAACATTAGAGGTGGTATCGAATTCGAGCTTATCAATGCTCCTTACAAGAGGATTTATTTCTGAGAGACATTCGTCTTCTTTCGGCTCCGTATCTGCTTTGTTACCAGAGTCAAGTATTTCTGGGTATGGATTCTCCTCAACCTCAAGAGAATCCTGATAAAGGAGGGAATTAGTGAAATAATTCTCAACTTTTTTGAATGGATACCTTTCAGGAATCAACGTTCTCACTTTTCCATCTTTACCAATGTATTTCATTAGTTGATAAAGAGTGGATAAGATGATTGTGTTGCGGTGAATCCAAGATTATCCAGTAGCAGATTGTATAAGATGTCAGTGTCAATGACATAACATGTTACCACATATTTCAGGTCCCCGATTTGATACCTAAGTTTAATTTTCCCATCGGGCGCGTACCGTTGGCGTTGAAGCCATAGATGGTTGTCTGAGTAACACTTAATCGATGGGTGGGCATTCCAAAATACTACTGCATGACCCTCGGGGCATAATGCTCACGCGGATCCCGGATCAACCTGAATGCGGCTCACTTCAGATGATCCAATGTACTCTGTGTAATACAGGGGTCTGTCATGTTTCCCTTTAACTTATATATCCCTCGGAGTGAAGGTGATACAGGGAAACTGCTTTGAGGTATGGTGACAATGGTCGCCGTCTTCCTCTTCGCATATAGTAGGAATCTATTATTTTTTCTCTTGGAGTGTCCCTTGTAGACTTGAAAAGCCTTATGAGCTCATAAAGAGTGATTCGAGCAGGGATGTTGGCTAGTTGAGCTAAGACATCAATATAGAAGGGAGTTGATGGTCCCACACTGATTTTTAGAAGAGCTATGACATACCGAAGCTCTTTCTGCTTTTCCATGGATGGCATCATGGACTACTCGATTGCCCCCTCAGCTGGCTGTGGAGAGTTTACTACCGGCTTACTGTACTATTTTAGGTATTACTTTTAAGATCAATTTTTTGATGTGGGAATTTGCTTGCGTCAGCAATAAAGGCGGACTCTTCGTCTCCCGAACTAGTAAGGGAGGTGACATCTTCCTTGATTTCTCTTGTAGAGATGCTCACCACATTGCTGAAAGATGCCTTGGCCTTTCCTTTGGATTCCTGTTTGTGACAATTGTCCATTGTTGGCTCTCGACAATGTCAGGATGGACCCACATTGTCTCTCCTCGAGAAGTAGGCACTGGAATGAGGCCTTTCTCCTTTTAGTTATGAGGATTAGTATTGATCAATCTTAGTTCCCCTTTCGGGATGGGAACGACTCCGTTGGTGCTAGTGGGAGATTTCATTTAAATTGAATTGGTGACATAGTTGTCACGTTGGTGGTCACCTTCTTCTATTCTGGACGAAGTTTCAACATCTCTGCATCGATCAGAGCCTGTAGAACATCTTTAAAGATGTAGTAGTTCTTTGTAGGGTACCCCAACATCCTGTGATATAAATAGTAGTTAGGGTCATCAGCCTTACCCACCTCTTCAGAGCGTTCTATCTATGAAATTTTGAGTCTGTTACTCTTTTGGAGTAACTTGAACAAAGAGATCACGTGCTCATCCTTTAAGGAATACGATGTATTAGCATGTGCCTGGCCGAGAGCCATTCCTCCTCTGACTGACTGGGTCTTTGGATGCGATTTGACTTCCGTTGCTAAAGTATCTCTTCTTCTCAGCTGAGAAGATAACTCTGTTAGCCCAAAGGCCCATCACTCTAGTTTTGATGATGATCAACTCATGTAGTTATAGTACTAATGATCTTGTATTTAATTAGTCTCAGATTTATGATCAAGATCTTAGTTGGTGTTTAGCTTCAACAAAGGATTTAAAGTCAAGTTTTGGAGCTAACACGGTTTGATTCAAGAGCTTCTGCATCAAGACCACATCAAGTATTCAAGTGGAGTCTAGCTCGTTGGATCATGTTTGGACCAAGTCAAGAAGGAGAAGAAGACTTCAAGTGAAGACCTTCAAGATCAAGACTTGTGTCTATATTTATTTTTATAAGATTTTGTATTTAGATAAAATGTAAAGGATAGAAAAGTTGGTGGATAACTCAAGTATACCATATACACACACGCTCTTGATTTAGATGAGTTTTCATAAAAGGATTTTCATTTTGAAAAAAATACCGTTTGATTTTTGGAATTCAAAGTATACATAAGCAAACTTATTTTAGAGCTTAATGTCAAAAACATAGATATTTCATCATGTATGTGTAGTGGATCATATCCATGTACTCTATGCTTTAAAAGTGTTTAAAATATCTTATTTTGTATTTGGAGAAGTTTTGAAAAAATCTATTTTGAAAAAATACAGTTTTTGTTTTATGCCAAAATTTTTAAGTTACAAAAATAGTTCAAAATGTTTGTAACATGTCTTGATTTTACTCAAACATGTTTGTATATCAAAGTATAATACTGAAACTATTTTTGTAGAATTTTAGGGATTTTATGGGATTTTATTTAAGCTAAAAATATGAACTTTTAAATCCCTAAAAAAGTGTTTCTGGCTTCTTCCGGTCGACCGAACCGGTCGACCGAGCTAGTAGTCGGTCGACCGATGTGCACAAACGTGCATCCAGTTTTGGCTGGAGGGCCGGTCGACCGACCCCGTCGACCGCCAGAGAGCTTTTGCTCTCCAGAAAGCCCCGGTCGACCGGGCTGGTCGACCGACAGAGAGTGTCTGCTCTCTATTCTAAGCCACGGTCGACCGGGCCGGTCGACCGACAGCCGTCTGGGCTGTAAATTTGACCCAACGGCTAGTTTTTTCTAGCCTATAAAAGGGGGGCTATATGGACTGTTTTTAATAAGTTTTCAAGTGGGTTTTTGCACCAGTTTTCCTACTCTTCTAAGAGTTTTCTTCACTTGTTTAGAGCCAAATACTTTCATTCAAAAGGAGAGTTTATCAAAAGTTTTTCAAAAGTGATTTTCTTGTGTTTTCCACCACATATTCAATCCTTGTTTTTTCTCACAAACACTTGAGCTATCCATTGATATATTCATCCTATAGGAGTGTGATTGGTAGTGAAAAGTTCATTTTATCATTATATTTACCATCACATTTTCATATTTATTCATATAATTCTGCACATTTACTAATATTTTATGATTTATTGTGTGCAGGCCTCGAAATATTAAAATAAAAAAATAAAGCCTAAAAAGAAGCCCAAAAGCCCATATTCAAGCCCAAGTGCAAAAGTGCAAATACTAATTGTCAAAATTGCAAATACACAAGGGCCAAAGTTGCAAATATTAAAGAAGAGGGAAGGATAGACTTCTATTCAACCCTAAAAACTTGCAGGAGGAGAATAAAAGCCAAAGAAGGATCACAAATTCGTGGATAAAAGATTTGGGATCTAGGTAACTTGCTTCCCAAGTTATATCCAAATCTAAAGATGAAGAGCCGAGATTCAACTTCCAGAAGGAAACGCCCAGATGGACGGACCAGGGGAGGCCACGCGCCAAAGCGCGTGGCCAGCTGCCACCATAAGGCTGCAGAAACGCGGCCCAAGCCGCGTTTCCGCGGCAGTCCTGTCAAATCCAGATACCCGTTTTCGTGGGAGAGTTATGTTGGGACTCTACCTCCTTCTGCTCCTATAAATACCCATGCAGTGCAACAGAGAAGAGCGTCCAGCGCAGTACAGGGCCAAAGCTAGGGTTTTTAGTTTTTTTTAGTTTGTAGTTAGGTTTTCTTTTGTAATTTTTTATTTCTTTTAAGAGGGAGAGAGGCTTATGTGAGCGTGACACCGATGTACCTTCCTCTTCTCTGCCATTGATTAAAAGCAATAAAGGTAATATTTTTCTTTTGTTCATTGCTTTATGTTCCTTTTCGTTTTCTTTTCTTTTTCTATTTTTATCTCTGTTGGTTGATTGATGAGCATGCAAGTGATTTCCGAAGCACAAGTATAATGAGTCTTTGCGAGTGCCAACGATACTTCATGGAGATGTTCTCCTCCTCAAGGTCCGTATCACTTAATACTTGCCCAGCTTGATGATATAATGCGAATAGGGGACTAAGTTCGATCCTATGGTTTATGCGTTGAACGCCAACATGTAAGGTTTTCACATATTTCCTCAACCAAGTTAAGGTAAGAGTTCTTTTCTTTTCTTTTATTTTTGTAGATTAAATCACCATCTCCCAATTCTTTCTTTCTCATCTCATTATAAATACCACCTCTAATCCTCCATCTTCATAATCTACCGCCTTCTTCCTAACTTAACTTTAACTATTCTTTTGTTAACTTAAAAAAAAATAATTTTAGAGATAACTTATTGACAAAGCTTCCATCGCTAGTCCCTCCCTGAGGATCACGACCCGCACAGCCTTTGCTACCGCGGATAGTATTGAGCACCTTGCACAACTTGTTCTAAATCTAATTCCTTATTTTTGTGTACAGGTAAAACTCCGATCAACAAATTGGCGCCGTTGCCGGGGAGTGACGGTAAGTTATTCTCTAATAATAAAAAATTATTAACTAATTCTTTTATTCTTTTCTGTTTGCAGGTTTGGAGAACAGAAAAACAACAGCAGAAGTGGACATATAGCAACTCTGTGCCTCTGCCCTCGAAGGCAGAGCAGCAGAGCCTGCTACTTTGCCGCGCAAACGCGGCAATAGCCGCGGATCTGCGACAGTAGCAGAGGACTACTGACTGAAATTTTTGCAGGTTTCAAAAACTTGCAATATCTGTGTACTTCTCTGTTAAAATTTGTTCTGTGATAACCCTGCTTACTGCTAATTAATTCAACAGTAAATTATTTGTTGTTAAAGATAAAAATTGATTAGACGTTTGCATATTAGGCACGTGTCTTTTCAATTCCTTTATTTTACTGTTGAAGAGTGCTGGAGCAAGGTACGTACGCATTGCATGTAGATAGGACTCATCTCTTGGTTGATGCTTTGAGTGAATCTTATTTACATATTTTGTACACTTGCACAAATTCATCTTAAGGGCATAACCCATTAACAAGATAAGGTGGGGATTTCATCACCCTTCCTTAGCCCAAAAATCATATCCCAAGCACTCACTAACCCAAGCCTAACTTAAAAATTAGTAGACGTTGGCCCTAGGGACATCTCGGACTCAATTAGGAGATTATCCTAAGGGGGGACAGTGCCGGAAGTTGACTCTTGCCAAATCAGTGTCTAGGAAGGGATTGAGGGCCGAAAGCCCAAAGATTGGTGGTTATTTAATTAAGGAACGTCTTTGACGGAAAACCTCCCACCACTCTTGCCCTGACCTGGCTGATTACTTGTGGTCAAAGTCTGCACCCTACCTCCCGTGGACAGTCTAACCAGTTAGGAGTCGTCTAGGTCATAGGTCTACCCTAACTTAGGCTAACTTAGGTTAGAATTTTCCTTTTTTGTTTGTTTGTTTGTTTTTTTTATTTGTTTGTGTTGGTGTGATATAGCATATAATAATAATTTTTCCAACTTTAATCCATATTACACACCTAACTCTTTTTCGGATATTACCAACTCGGTATATCATAATTTTGATCAACCTAGTGTGCCGGAATGGTCTTATCCGAAAGATTATAACCCATGCCCCCATCTTATGACATTATTTTCATACTTTCAACTCTTCACAGAGTTCATGGGTTTTCGCTTCCCCCGAGTCCAATTTTCAACCGACTTGTCCTCCGTCTCCACCTTGTCCACAATATTACCAAGATTCATACTCAGATCCACCCATTCAGAATAGAAAACCATCTATCCGAGAAATGATGAGTATGCACGAGTCCAAGCAACAACCACCATAAATCTTAGACATGATGATGCTGTATGACCCGGGAAAGGAGAAGACAGGATTTGCTGTAAAAGTTTTCCTTGAATCAAATGAAAAGGATTACAACAAAAACTGTTCCTTCCGGTTACAAGGGAGGGAGAATATTGAATCTTGAATTCCCCCTTTGTTTAAGGCTGGGTTCTTCGCGTGGCGGTGGAGAGTGAATCTTGTTCTCCGTTGACCCGATGACCGTCCTTCAGGGACCTCCTCTTCGGCCGGTAGAAAGAGTGACACAGCTCTGTTTACCAAAACTCTAAAAGAGAAGGTAGGCGAAAGCTAGCTCGTACGCAGCGAACTTGCTGAAGAGTTGATCTGCTTCTTTTCTCTCTGTGTCACCCTCCGTCTCTCTTCGTCCGATTGATTCTCTGCTCTCCTCTCTTCTGATTGTCGATCGCCCCGACCTCATAGCAAACGAGGCTATTTATAGAGGTCCGAGGGGTGAACGTGCCCCCTGAAAACGCTCCACAATGAGGGCCAACTTCCCGCTACATGGGCGGTAACTAACCCACGTGCCTGCTAAAGACACGCCACGATGGGGGCTGATTTCCCTTACGTGTAGGCAGTGATTGGTCCCTTAACCAAGGCGGTTATAACTGAGACGCAGGTTTTAAACCTTTGCGTCTTGAGGCTGAGACGCGGGTGTCAGGCCGACGTGCCTTGATGCTGAGACGCGGGTGTCGAGCCAACGCGCCTTGATGCTGAGACGCGGGTGTCGAGCCAACGCCCCTTGATGCTGAGACGCGGGTGTCGAGCCAATGCGCCTTGATGCTGAGACGCGGGTGTCGAGCCAACGCGCCTTGATGCTGAGACGCGGGTGTCGAGCCAACGCGCCTTGATGCTGAGATGCGGGTGTCGAGCCAACGCGCCTTGATGCTGAGACGCGGGTGTCGAGCCAACGCGCCTTGATGCTGAGACGCGAGTGTCGAGCCAACGCGTCTTGATGCTGAGACGCGGGTGTTAGTCCCTCGCGTCTAGAGCTTGAAACTTTGCTTTTCAATGGCTTGTCCTCCAGTAACTTTTGGACAGCATACAGAACCCCCTCCAAAGTTTTCGATATTCCGCAGTTAACTGGGACGGATTTCGAAATACTTTAGATTTTAGCCGTATTTGCTTTCATGACTGGACTGTTAGTGCTCCGGGTTTGATTTTATCTGGAGTTGGTCTTCGTGAGTGTACTGTTTGAACTCTTTGAAGCCACCAGAGTTTGATCATGTTGAGTGTCTAGATGCACAATCTAAACCTCCCCGATTGCTTTTAGTCTATCACGGGTGTGCTTTAAGCCAGGAGTGGTTGGTCGTCTGCTTGCGTCAGTGTACTGTTGAACTGATTTTGCAGAAGCAGGAGGCCGAACGCAGGTTCTTTTCGAAAAGCCGAGATGGTACTGCTTTAAGGACGTGATTTCTGTAGAGTGCGTCCTTTGGCAATGGAAAAAACGCAACTGATCTTCCATGTGGCAGACGCGATGTTGGGCCCACTGGGTCGGACGTGAACTTCGTAGAGAGACGCGACCTTCCGAATGCATTTATGAAGATGCTGACGGGGCATGTCCATCGAAGAGGTGCGTCCCTTGGGTGCGAATCTGTGTCGTGTCATGATTACGCCGCCAGCTGGCCTGGGGAACCGGCAGGATTTCACCTTTTGGCGCGCGGACTTCCCGGTTCATTAACTGAACCGCGCCACGTGTCAAATGATGACTCGCTGCGGAGTCGTGACGCATGATCTTCGCGATGATTTGTTCCACGCGTCACGTGATGATTCGCTGCAGCTTTTATCGGGCCACACGCTGCGTATCTTCGCGAATCCTTGTGCCTATAAAAGGCAACAGTCAGAGAGACATCTTTTCTTCTCCGAACGCACTTGCTCAAGAAAGAGAGTTCTCTTCTTCCTCTGTTGAACTGTTCATCTCCATTACTGGACTTAAAGATGGCACCCAAGACCAAGCCAACCGCCTCTTCTTCACGGGCGACTGTCGCCGAGGTCCAGAGGGGCGCTTCCTCTGCGCAGGATGTCGCTTTCCCAGGTATAATACCTTTTAGGCGTAGATTTCGCCATTAATGAAAGCTCATAGAACCCTAAGAATCCTTAACACAAAATATAACTCATGTTTGATTCTCAGACGCAGTCTTTGAGTTGATAACCAAGGCGCGGGCTTGGACCCTCACGCCATTGAGTCCTGCATTTCGAATTCTTCACTTAGAATATTTCTAATTGTGAAGGGTTCAGACGCGGACTTGGTTTGCAGAACGCGGATTTGATCCTTGCGTTCTGTTTCATCACCTGCCGATTTTGATGAATCTGGCACCTAAGTCCAAGCAATTAGAAATCTGGGGGTGTGAAAGGAAGGGAGTTATCCTCCTTAACTTCTGGCGGTTGTGGTGATGGAAGGGTTAAGGTGGATAACTCCCTTCTTTTCGCACCCCAGAAGTGACATCAAGGACATTCCATGACCTTCTGGTGGTGGAGACGCGGATCCTGCAGGTCTGGACGTGGGTTTGATAATTCCTGCGTCCAGTATCTCTTCTGCGTTTGGACGCGGTTTCGCAGGTCTGGACGCGGATTTGATAATTCCTGCGTCCAGTATCTCTTCTGCGTTTGGACGCGGTTTCGCAGGTCTGGACGCGGATTTGATAATTCCTGCGTCCAGTATCTCTTCTGCGTCCAGGTTATGAACACTTAGCATTTTTGCTTCTAATAAAGTATCTAACTAAGTGTCCTTTTCTTTTGCAGTGCCCCATCCTTCTGCCTCACTCGCCAAGACGCGTCACTTTGGACATGTAGGTGATGCTGACCGGGACTTGACCTTTGTGCTACGAAGGACTGTCCCTGTGACTGCTGACCAGTCGCAGGATCGCAGGGAGAGGCTCTCTAATGTTGACATGAGAACTCTTCGGATACTTATGACCGATGCAGCATTCACAACGGATGCTCACGTCAAGCTGGAGAAGCCTGCCTTCTTCTTCGGAGATCGTATCAACGATGGCGGCTATCGTGTGTATGACGGAACTTATAAATGGCTCCGTCAGATAAAGGGTGGAAGATTCTTTCTTTCGGACATGGAGAGGATGTTCCCGCTGTCCTACTTCCAGCACATGTCCGTCCCTCGGAAGATGGAATGGGACATTTCTCGATATGTCCCTGAGATTACTCTCGGTGATTTGGGTTCCCATAAAGTACACCGTCATGATAGCCATGACAGGTCGGTTCTCGGCCTATTCCCTGGGTCGCGCAAGTCTGAGGTTCCGGTTGGAGACATACCACAACTTGGCACCACCTTCCTCAACTCGTTCATGGAGGCGGAGGGTGATTATCCGGTCGGGTTCCGTTCGCCCGGGTGGGTCCATTCCACGGAGAACTACTGGTGGGGCAGGATGGTGGGTTTCGTCCTCACCGATCTTGGGGATCTGCTAAAGCGTGTGGGACTGTACCCGGCGGTCAGGGCCGTACAGTGGGGTATCCCAACAGGCTCTCATAACTTTTTCGGGATCCTGGAGCGCTACAATCCTCTGACGGGGACATTCTTTATCCCGGTCGGAGAGATGGGCCTTGCACTGCACGAGCTACATGAGGTCTCGGGGCTGGCAACAGGGGACATTCCCTATGAGGAATATGTCCCGACCACTGAGGAGCTCCACCTCTTGAAGAAAGAGTTTCCTCGGGTGTACGAGACTTACTGGGAAGTGATGTGTCACTTCCACATTTGCGGTCAGATAACCGCCTGGAGGTCGCAGGGAGTCAAGCAACTGTCTTGGGCCAGTTACTTATTCAACGATGTCAATAATAAAGACAGTCCGATAACCCGACTGGCTCCCAGTTCCGACAGGGAGATTGAAGACAGGATCGACAAGGCTTCTGAAGGCTTCTACACCACGGTTTCGAACGAGGACGGTTTCGACCCTGACCTAGTTTTTGAAAGCTTCCACCATCAAGCCCGGACCCCTATCTCCGATAGGGCACTGTTGGCAGGCTTCTTGATGCTGTGGCTGAAGCGTTGTGTGGTGCCCACGCTGCCACATGAAGTTATTGTTGCTGACGTGGTGTACCCGGCGGTGCTCCTGGCTCATGGCAACCCTATAGCCCTTCTCCCGGCCGTGGCGGCTGGCATTCAGAGCGGGTTGCGGGCGCTAACCAAGAGTTTCTGCGAGGCGCCGAAAACTGTCGACTCCCACGGCAAGCCGTATGTTGACTCAGAGGGGAATCCGACGGTGAAGCGCCCCAACCCTCGGATCGAGCTGCCTTATACGTACCTCATGGCTTGGTACGTGATGCACTGCCCTTCTCTGATGACGGCGGTGCGTTGGAGGGAGAGTTCCGTCCCTTTTGTACAGCGGTTGGAGGATTCGAGCTGGCGTGATCTTTATATATATTACGTCCGGAAGCGACTTTCAGATTCTGCGAATTACCAGCTCAATCGCTGCTTCCCCGAGATCTCTGGTGCATCTTTCGGGGATCTATTTACTGATTCCGTGGGCCCAGATGGCTTCACGAGGTTGTCCGCGGGAGTCTTCTGGTGGTTGATCAATATTCGGCTCGGATATGTGCTTTTCCGGCAAGGGACTTCATGCACCATCGAGCCATACATGCCGAATCGTTTCGCTCGACAGTTCGGCTATGATCAACTCTACGTCGGGAATCCCAATGCTCGACTCGCCTTCGAAGGGAACTTGTTCGAAGGTGCTCGGGCTTGGTACTACAGTGTGGCCGGAGGGACGGGAGCAACTTTTCGTCTACCTATCGAGGGGTCCAAGTGCCGTATGAGCTTCAGCTTCTGCACTTGGTATTTCCAAGCCATCCAGACATCAGACTTTGTTCCAGCGTCTTCATGCATTGAGAGCATCAATGCAAATCTCGAGGCAAGGTCAGAGTCTGGTAAACACTCGAAACTCACCGACCAGTACCTGAAGGCCCAGAAGGAGGTCGGGAGAAGATCGGGAAGGGAGCCACGAGCAATAAGGGCGGAGCCGCGACCAACGAGGGAGGAGCCGCAAGCAGCAAGGGCGGAGCCACGAGCAACAAGGACTCGACAGGCGGTAAGCAAGCGTCGTCAACGCTCTGCTTCAACTGCTAAACCTGCTCCCAAGAAGGTTCGGAGAGACTTGACAACCGAAGTCTCCCGATCCGAAGACATCCCTGCTGTCGTTGAGGTACTGAGGGAAGAAGATATAGCTGAAGAGGATGTTCATTTAGTCCGTGCCCCTAGGTCGAGCAGCAGAGACCGTAGGTCTGCGGAGGAAGGGGAGCTCGTTGACAGAGCCACCACCGCTGACGAGGATGAGCAGCTAGAGGTCGACATCATGAGTGGAGGAGATGTTGATATTCCGGGATTTCAGTTCAACCCGGGTTTTACTTGCTCATGAAGGGAGAGATGAGGCACAGCAACCTGGGTCGCCTTATGTCTTCATCTCCAGTCCTCGGGCAGTTGACCCCAGTCCTACCACTGGGGTAATTGGTGGCAAGGCTCCGGCTGCAGAAGTCTCGCGCGTGGCGCCATCGTCTTCCTCACTCTCAGGGGAAAGCGATTTTGAAGACGAGATCGACTACGGCGATGAACCCGCTCTTCCTGATCCGAGTAAGTTCTCCCACATCTCAGAGGAAGAAATATACGGGGGTGAGCCATCAACGGTATCACAGCTGGCGATTATTCCTGCTGAAGGTACTCTTTTCACCTTTTGACCTAATTTTCCTTTTCATTTTGAAGAGGATGTTTTAACATTCTTCTTTTATGCTACAGGATTGGCCGGGGACATTGAAGCTGTAATCTCCTCGCATATCGAGGAGACGGTAAAAGAGCTGACCCAGTCCGAAGGGGTCAAGGCTTCAGTTGCTGAGGTAACTCCAGAGAGGGCAACTACTGAAATTGGGGAGCCTTCCATTTTGCCGGAAGAGGAGGCAACCCCTAAGGCTGGGGAAGAACCCACTTTGTAGAGTGAAGAGGTTACTATTGAAGCCAGGGAGATTTCCACTCCGCAGGATTCGCCCAAGGATTCGACATCTCTGGACCTCCCAGATGGTAAGGAAGTTCTGATATTTTAAATGTTTCGCTTTTCTCCTTTGTGGCTAATGTCGCGATAACTTGCAGAGGGAACTGAGGGGGCTCAGGTGGAGAGACCGACGGTCGGTACCCTTCCAAAAGGCCACCCAGCTCAGGTCTCGGTTGAAGCTTCTGAGGAGGTTGCGCTTACTACTCCATCATTAGCTGTGGAGGTTCCCGTAGAGATAACACCTCCGGAAGCGCCAGTGGCTAGTCTCGCTCTTGCTGTATCGACAGTCAGCACGACTCTCGCGCAAAAAGAGCCGGCTTGCACCCCTTTTCTCATGATAGAAAGGGGGTCGGGGAGTACCTCGGGTGATGATACCATGGATTTCCTGACACGCAAAACGGTGCAGTAGTTCCTTGACGCGATGCGATCGTGCATCGATTTTATCCTGTCTGGGCGTAGCTCCTTTGACTTTGCCCGGACGTTTCTTGGAAACATGGCCGGTAACATCGAATTAACCGGAGGCTCCTCGCTTGCCAAGTCGTGTCTGCTGTTGGTGGAGCGATTGGGAAGTGACCTGAAAGAGCTGAAGTCTTTGGACAATGCTAGTTCTTCTCCAGAAGCCCAGGTCATCTTGACTAGGCTCCTGGCCACCCAGGAACAAGAGCGACAGGAGGTGGAAGCACAAGTTGCTGAAGAGGTCGGCAATCTCGAGCGTTCCCAAGCTGAATGTCAGAAACTGGCTGACGATTCAATGGAATCCGAGTTCATCCGGCAAAATGCAGAGCTCGCCATTACCAATGCTCGGTCTGCCATCGCTAAGGCGGAAGCCATGATCGCGGATAATGAGAGGACGCTTGCCACCGTCCGGAAGAGGCTGGAGGAGCAACAAGCTGCGAAGGCACGAGCTGAAGAAAGCCAGACCATTCATTCCTCCAGGTTGGAATCTCTGCGAGCACAGCTGGCTGCAAAACCCTTTTATCTGAAGATGAGCTGCGGGTCCAAGCCATGATGGAGGCTGAGAAGGCACGTCAGCACGAGATGCATCGTCTCAGGGAGCGTATCCGTTCTTTGCCGGATCAAGACTTTTAGCCTTTTCCCCTTCTTCCCCTTTTTTGTAAAGAAGAGGACACTCTATTAGAGTGTTTGTATCCAGTTTTACTATTTTCGATATAATAAAAGTTTTTGAAGTTTTTGTTCCATCTTCTTTGTTCAGCTGTGGATGAATTCAACTCCCTGATCACTGGCTGTAAATACTGAACTTAGGTAAGACTAAGTTCTTTCAATGAAACGCGGCGTCGACTCTAAGTCTTCTTGATGAGACGCGGCATTGATCCATAGAGTGAGACGCGGTCATCTGTCCATAGGAGCTTAGATAGAAATAAGTCCTTTTGATGTGACGCGGCGTCGATCCCAGGGTGAGACGCGGTCATCATTCCATAGGAACTTAGATTTCACTAAGTCCTTTTGATGAGACGCAACGTCAATCACAGAGTAAAACGCGAACTTGTCTTGCTGAGAAAGACGCAGATAGAGCAGACGCGAGGGACGCAGCATTGTTTGCTGAAGGGTCGCGACGCAGGCATTCTTCTGGAACGCGGGTGGATGTCTTTCAATCTGAGAAAGGAGACGCGGTTCTTTTGGACGCGACTTTCCTATCTGCGTTTAATGCAGCCTGACTTAAAAGATTTTAGGAGATCTTTGACCGTCAAGTCTTCGCTAACGATTGAACGTCAAGTCTTCGCTGACGATTGGGAAACCGGGTCATCCGTTGTTTCCCGAAGCAGTTGTCCACGCGTCGGTTTTCCATTGGACTTGGGCGTTAATGCCCTTTAATGCAGAACCAGCGCTGACGGTTTGAGATCAGCGCCTGCGATGCTTCCCGAAGTGACGTTCCACGCGTCAGCCTCCCATTGGGCTTTGACGGTCGTGCGATCATTAAGGCCGGCGGTTTTAATTAATGAACCATTAATGACCGTTATCAGGAGTTGCCTATAAATAGGACTCACCCCCTCTCTTTAACAGCGGCTGCTTAGACCGTGCTCTGTTTGAGAACGAGTACTCTGAGAGACTCTGCCTTCTCCCTTCAAGGACCCTATCAGGGGTTTGCCTCCATGGATGAAGGTGCCTCTGTGGATGAAGATGACCTAGAGCTTTCATGTTTCTGTTTGGTCTCTTCAATGGATTACCACTGTCAAGTGATTTCAATGGTAGGAAGCGTCTTTTTGAGCACTTTTTACGTCCGCGTCTCAACGCAGATAGTTCAACTCTTAACAGAGGCTTCTACGGGTATGCCGTGCCCACTTACCATGACATTTTAGATCCAACCAAGTTTGAATTTCAGTATACCCCTTAAAGAGATCTCATCTGGGCCTTCTTGTGAAGTCGTGGTTGGTGCATTCCTTCTTGAATTTGCGCCGCCGACTTAAACTTCCTTGGACGCGAGTACAGGAGTCTTTGGTACTTGGCCGCGGCTTTACTCATGAAGTTCGCGTTTTAAGGCCACTGACTTGGATGGATTCCAACTCGGGTTGAAGGCTTCAGACCCGAATCTTGCAACTCCTGTTCCTCCATCAGAGAGATGGCAGTTTTCGGCGTCTGATTCTCTGCGCACCTTGTATCTTAGACGCGGATGTGGAGTTAGGTCGCGTTTGCATTCTGTGTGTATCACAGTCTCGCTCGCGTCAGGACTCTGGCTCGCTGCGCGGATCATTCCCGCGTCTGCGGCCTTTGAAAATAGCCGCGTCTGTAACTTAGTTTTCTTCTGTTGAAGTGTACTAAGCTCTGAATTGTCTGATTCCCTGTTTGCTTTTTTGCAGGTAGGCTTGGTCATTCTTCTTCATGTTCGCTAAGTCCGTGGGAGAATATATCGGACGGCGAACTTGTTCGATGTTCGTCCACAAGGGAATATATTATGGTCCTCGTCGTCCACAAGGGAATATATTATGTCCCTGACGAGGACTCGACCCTCGCCAAGGTCTCTTCAGATCCACTGCACCAGTCATGCCTGCTGGCAAGAGATGGTCAGGGTGAGTATGGCGGCGAAGGGGCTACGGTGGATAAGGTGGCAGTTAGGATCCTCTTCCTCTCCCACCCCAGAAGTAACATCGAGGACTCCTCATGTCTGATGGATGGTCTGCTGGGGAAAGAGATGTTCATGAATGAAGGGTTGCAGGACTTTCTGCTGCCACCAGACCTCAAGAACACCATTGCTCTTAGCTTAGTCAGCTAGGGCTCTTTCGATGTTTACATCATGCATCGTGGTGTAACCAGCTTCTATTGTAGCCACAAAACATCGCGCACTTGGAATCAGACGCGGCTTCAAGGAGTGAGTGCAACCTCTGAGAGAGAGAGGGACTTCTTTGTACTCCTTAATTGTAACACTCCATCTTATTGTAAGAGAGCGTTTTGACTGTAACACTCAATCTTATTGTATAAGAGAGCGTTTGAACTGTAGCACTCAATCTTATTGTATAAGAGAGCGTTTTTTGTATCATATTCATATGCCTGGAAATAAATAAAAGTGACACTTCTCTTTTTGCCTCTTTCATTGTCTTGAACTTTTTGTCTTCAGTTAGACGCATAGAAGCAAAGAGTCTTTGACTTTGTCAAAATTATGATGGTAATTTTAATAAGTCAAACTTTGTGGAGAAAGATCCTATTTCAGGAACTCTCACGATACTGTCAGAGGTGTAATATTAACTTGACAGAGATGAAATTTTTGATGGACCTGCCACTTTATAAGAGAAAGTGACAAGTAGAATTGGTACCCCCAGGGAAGGTGAACTTTTATCAAGTGTTTGGGATTAACTTGATTGAGCTCAACTGGGGATTTGATGGAAACACTGTTGATGGTGTAATATTAACCTAACAATGTTTTTTAGGTAGACTCGTTATTCTGTTGAAGAGAATAACAAGTGGGACTAGACTCGTGGGGAATCTAGGAAAGTTCGTTACCGTCAGAGGTGTGATATTAACTTATCGGGTTGAAAGTGGTCCTGTCAGAAGTGTAATGTTAACTTGACAAGGATGTGAGTCAGAGGTGTGATATTAACTTAACTCAGAAGTGTCACTGTCATAGGTGTAATGTTTAACTTGACAGTGAGGGTAATGCTAGAGGTGTAATGTTGAACTTAACATTGGTCATCTCGGCTTGCATAAGGAAGTCCGAGGGAGAGTCATGGCCATAGGTGTATTGTTTAACTTAGCAATGACTTGGATGCTAGAGGTGTGGTGTTAACTTAGCATCATCCATTTCAGCTTCGGTGTGGAAGTCTGAAGAAAAGTGACTGTCAGAGGTATAATATTAAACCTTGCAGAAACTTGATTACTGTTTAGAGGTGTGGTGTTAAACTTTAACAGTAATTGTCAGAGGTGTGATATTAACTTGACAAAGATTGACTCATGATAAGAGTAATTTGAGGACCTGTCATTCTATTGGTGAGAATTGACAAGTGAAAATTTTGAAGTGCCAGAGGTGTAGTGTTAACTTGGCAAATTTGAAAATTTGATACTCCGTGTAGAGTTGACAAGCAAAATTTGTACTCGACAAGGAATATTGAAAAGTTTCCATTACCAGAGGTATAGTGTTAACTTAGTAATGGTCGTATTTTGTAGACCTACCATTCTGTGGATGAGAATTGGTAGGGGATTTTGGAGGAAAGAGTGGAGCCAAGTCCACTTTAGGATTTTTAGCAAACCCTCAGCTATCAACGGATTTGAGGTGCCTTTACCAACTACCGTTTGAGTGGGCTAGCCATGCTATTCCCCTCAGCATGATGAGTTATCGAAGACTTATGTTGGACTTAAAAGCCAACATTTTCTTCTATCCTTAGCCGTCGGGGGCGTCGGATCAAATGGGAACACATGTCCCTTAGGATTTTTAGCAAATCCTCAGCTGTCAACGGGTTTGAAGTGCCTTTACCAACTACCGTTTGAGTTGGGCTAGCCATGCTATTCCCCTCAGCATGATGAGTTGTCGAAGACTTATGTTGGACTTAGAAGCCAACATTTTCTTCTATCCTTAGCCGTCGGGGGCGTCGGATATTAATGAAGAAGCTCTTCTTGTTTTGATCAGAGGTGTATTTTTAACTTGATCAGCGGAAGAATACCATCTAAGGATAGTATTTCTTCAGGAACCTGCCATTGATCGGCATCATGAGTGTATCGCCATTCGAGGTTATGAGGCGATATGACCCATTTGAGTAGACTGACTCTACTACAAATGGTCCTTCCCATTTGGGTTGGAATTTTTCTTTTGTCTTGTGCGTCATTACCATGGGTCTTCTGACGGCTAAGACAAGATCGCCTTTCTTGATAGTTCGCACTTTAACTTTCTTGTTGAAGGCTATGGTAATTCGAGCTTGGTAGAGCTCGATTTGCTGTTGGGCCTGCAGATGTTTATCATCTAAGGCCTCCAGTTCTTGGAGTCGCTGTCGATGCTTCTCCTCTGTTGTCATCTCCGCTGTCAAGGCGACGCGTAGAGATGGAATTTGGATCTCTAGTGGGAGCACGGCTTCACACCCATAGACCAAAGAAAATGGCGTAGCTTTAGTTGGGGTTCGCACAGTTGTACGGTAAGCCCATAAGCATTCACCCAACTTGTCGTCCCAGTCTCGTTGACTTTTCGAGATGAACTTTTTGAGAAGCTTGCCAATAGTCTTGTTGAAAGCTTCTGCGAGGCCATTAGCGGCAGGATAGTATGTCGTTGAGGACACACTCTGGATTCTGAACTTAGCGCAGAACCTCTGGAAAGCCTGACTAATGAACTGAGGTCCATTGTCATGGATAATTCGCCGAGGTATACCGAAACGGTAAATAACGTGGTGTTTCACGAACTTGATCACGTTCGACGATTTGACCTCCTTCAAAGGGATGGCTTCGGCCCATTTGGAGAAATAATCGGTTATTGCCAAAATGAACCGATGTCCTTTTGATGATGGTGGGCTGATAGGGCCAACACATCCATCCCCCACATTTCAAATGGCTAGGTAGAGGCCGTAGAGTGGAGGTACCCTGGTGCTTGATGGATGAAATCGCCGTGCACTTGGCAGGCGTGACATCTCTTGGCATAAGTGACGGCATCGGCAATCATCTTGGGCCAGTAGTAACCCAATCTTTGGAGTCAATGTGCCAGTTTTGGGCCAGGTTGATGGGCTCCACACATACCGTTATGGGCTTCCCTCAATATCTCTTGGGCTTCTTTTGGTGAGAGGCACCGGAGTAAGATCCCGTCATGCGATCGACGATACAATGTTCGCGTAATCGCGTTATAATAGAATTTGGGGCTTTCCTTCGAATGGCAGCCGCCTCTCTGGTGTCTTCAGGCAGAATGCCGTATAAGACGAAATCAATGTAGGGGAATCGCCAGTCTCTAGGCTCTGGACCGGTTGATGCTTCAAGTGCTTCTTCGCGGTGACGACCTCCCGTTGACTCCTGATAGTCTTCGAGAGCATTTTTCGGGCAATACAGGTCGTGGCTGTAGACGAATATCTTCTCCATTGCTCCAGCTGGAAGAGCTAAGGAGGCAGCCAGGGATGCGAGTGCATCTGCGTGCGCATTTTGCCTGCGCGGTACATGGTCGATGTAGAAGCTTGTAAACCCCTCGGCCATGCGGATAGTCGTGTTGTAATAAGGTACTAAGTCTTCATGTCTGACTTCGTACTCCCGGCGAACTTGGCTGACGATGAGCTTGGAGTCACCGTATGCCTCGAGATTTTTAACGCCAATCTCATCGGCGAATTGCATCCCAATCAAAAAAGCGTTGTACTCCGTCACATTGTTGGAACAAGGCTCAGTTAATGAGACGGCTCGGGGAATCACATAATTTTGTGGGGATACGAGTACTACTCCTACCCCTGCTACTACGTGTCCCTTCGGGCTTGTTCTTGATGCACTGTCGAAGAAAAGTTGCCATACTTGACTTCGAACGATGTCTGAGTCAGGCAGACTTCAGCAACTTCATCTGGGAGATCCTCGTATACTTTGGCTGCCCTCGGATCTGGGTGCTCAGTTTGGAAATCCGCGACTGCTTGTCCCTTAATGGCCTTTTGTGGTAAAAAGCGCATCTCATATTGGGCGAGCAATATGGCCCATTTTGCCAGTCGGCCATTTAGCGATGAAGGTTTAGTTATAAGTAACCTCAGGGGGTTGACTTTTGATATGACGTTTATAGTTTGGCCTACCAGATAGTGTCGTATTTTCTGGATAGCGAACACTAATGCCAAACATTCTTTCTCGATCGGATTATACCGATGTTCGGCTCCGATCATTGTTCTACTCAGATAGTAGATCGCTTGCTCTCGTCCTTGATCGTCATTCTGAGCTAGTAGAGCTCCCAAAGAATGATCCATCGCTCGGACGTACACCAGGAAAGGCTTTCCGGATACCGGAGCTGCAAGGACTGGTGGTTGGGTGAGGTATTGTTTAATTTCCTCGAACGCTTGTTGGCAAGCGTCATCCCAAATGAACGAGACACCCTTCTTCATTAGCTTAGTGAAGGGTTGGCATCTTTCGGAGAGGTTTGAGATGAACCTACGAATGTACGCCAATCGTCCTTGCAATCCCCTGAGTTCCTTGAGATTTCTCGGAGGTTGCATCTCCTTGATAGCGCGAATCTTTTCCGGGTCCAAGTGAATTCCGGTGGATGTTACAACAAATCCTAAGAATTTGCCACTGGCCACCCCCAGGAAGGACTTTGTGGGATTCATCTTCAATTGATGAGCCCGCATGATGTCGAAGACCACCTTCAGGTCAGCTATGTGATCACCTTTAGTGCGGCTTTTTACCGCGATGTCATCAACATAACATTCCACCGTTTTGCGTATTTGCTGATGGAAAATGGCGTTCATGGCCCTTTGGTATGTTGCCCCTGCATTTTTCAGTCCGAAGGGCATGACGGTATAGCAATAAACCCCCAATGGTGTCCTGAAGGAGGTGTGCTTTTCATCGTCAGGATACATTTTGATTTGATTGTATCCTGAGAATCCATCCATGAAGGACATTCGTTCGAATCCACAAGTATTGTCAATCATGACATCTGTGATCGGCAATGGGAATTCGTCCTTGGGGCAGGCCTCGTTTAGATCGCGGAAGTCGATGCAGATCCGGATCTTCCCGTTCTTCTTGGCGACGGGGACGATGTTGGCTACCCAGTCGGGATGTTGTTCTTCCCTGATGAAGCCAGAATCAATAAGTTTTCTGACTTCTGATTGAATTGCCTCCATTATTTCTGGACGAAACCGTCGCTGCTGTTGTTTGACAGGCTTTACGTCCAGATTGATGTTGAGGCGGTGCATGGCCACTTGAGGATCAAGTCCTGGCATGTCCTCATAATTCCAGGCGAAGACGTCTATATACTCTTGTACAAGAGATATTAGATCCTTCTTCTCCGATGGTGACAGGCCGTCACTTATTAAAATGGGCTTAGGATTAGCCTCATCTCCTAGGTTGATCTGAACAACCTTGTCTTCTGTGGGTGGCTCGCGCTGTTCAAAGCGAGTATCCCAAAGAGCATTTAAATGTTTGATCCAAGGATCTGTATCAGATTGGATCATTTCTTCATTTCCATCTTCCAGGTGGCTTGTCGAAACCATGTTCACTGAAAGTTCTCTGAAGATGTTGCCGACACTGATATCTGACTCCCAAGATGATGTGTCTGAAGAGTAATCGTTGCTCGACGATTCTTGAGAATCGGAGGCTGATGGGACCGGAGTTGATACATAGCCCAACCCCCGGCGCGTCTGATGATAATAATCAGGGGCCTTCCCTTTCGGCACAAAGGATCGAAGCAGCGTCCTCCTTCCTTTGCCGAAGTTCAACCCGGGTCTGTTGGTTAGATCGTACCCCATGCACTTCATCATTTTGAGCGCTTTTGGTTCATAATGACTGAGCTGAGGGGACTCCTCTTCAGTTCTCGAGTCTTCACAGGGCATCGGCTCAGACGAGATTCGCCCAAAAAGAATTGGTTTTTGGCCTTTTCGTCTTGCTGGAACCACAAATATAGATTCTTGCGCATTACCATTGTCTTGGTACGTCTCGAAGGACGATTTCACTGGTACATGCAACGATGTCAAAGCATCTACTGCCGACCAGGGGTCATCGTCTATTTCGGTGCTAGTGTCTGATGGTACTGAATCAAAAGCAAACACAGAAAAATACGCAAAATCTACATCTTCATTAATATACCAACCGCCTGCATCATCAGCGGAGGTATTATCAACATTGAGCTTATTAGTGCCCGTTACAAGTGGTTCTAACTCCCACAGGCACTCTTCTTTCTCAGGCTCGGTGTCAGCCTCATTACCAGAGTCTGGCTCCTCTGGTCACGGGGCTTCATCCGTCTCCACCGGATCTTGGTACAGCAAAGAGTCGGTGAAATAATTCTCGATCCCTTTGAATGGATACCTCTCGGCAATCAACGTCTGCACCTTTCCACTCCCGTCAATGTATTTCATGACTTGGTGGAGAGTGGAGGGGACGATGGAGTTGCGGTGAATCCACGGTCGTCCCAACAATAGATTGTAGGAAGTGTCGGCGTCGATGATGTAGCATGTCACTTCCGACTTGAGGCTTCCAATCTGACACCTGAGCTTGATCTTCCCCATCGGACGGGTCTGGTTGGCATTGAACCCATAGATAGTTGTCTGGGTGGGGCTCAAACGATGGGTAGGAATGCCGAGATGTTGCATGACCCGGCGAGGCATGATGCTCAACGCGGACCCTGGATCTACCTTGATGCGGTTCACCTCGGACGATCCAATATACCCTGTGATGTACAGGGGTCGATCATGCTTCCCTTTCACCTGCATATCATCTGCCGTGAAGGTGATGCAGGGGGCATTCTTGGAGGTGTGAGGCAATCCTCTACATCTTCCTCCTTCGGCACCTGGGTCATGAAGACCTCAGCATTTGCCAGAGCTTCTTGCAGAGCTTCCCTGGTCGACTTTGATAGTCTAAGAAGTTCATACAAGGTAATGCGTACCGGAATGTTGGCCAACTGAGCCAGGACATCAAAGCGGTAAGGTGCCGTAGATCCTTCCGCGATGCCCTTTTGAAGGGCTCGAGAAAATCGAGTCTCTTTCTGCTTCTCCACAGGTGGCTTTGTGGAGGGCCTGACTGGCTCCGCAGTTGGTTGTAGAGGGGCTACTGCCGTCTCGCCGTACTGTTTCAAGTACGCCTGTCCTGAACGGGTTCCCGCCATCGGTTGGTTGGGCTCTGCGGCCAAGACTATCGTTTCCTCCTCTGAGTCGGTCAGTGAAGGAATATCAGTCTCCGCTTCTCGAGAGGAGACACCACCACATTGCAGGATGAGGCATTTGCCTTGCCTTTGGATTTCCTATTGGTCATAGTAGTCCATTGTTGTTCATTGACAAGGTCAGGGTGGACCCACATAATTTCCCCTTGATGCGTAGGGACGGGTACCAAGCCTTTCTCTTGCTGCTGGTGAGGGTCTGTGTTGACCACTCTCAGCTCTCCTTTGGAATAGGAGTTACCCCCGCAGGCGTTGGAGGTTGTCTCCCGAACTGGAGAACCGACGTCACATTAGCCGTCACTTCTTCTGCTCTGGTCGGAGCTTTAACACCTCCGCGTCAATCAGAGCCTGAAGGATGTCCTTGAAGACGTAGCAGCTTTTGGTGGGGTGTCCCAACATCCTGTGATACATGCAGTAGTTGGGATTGTCGGTCTTGCTGACTTCCTCTGGGCGTCGAGCTTCAGGGAGCTTCAGTCGGTTGCTCTTGTTGAGTAGTTTAAAGAGCGAATCGACATGTTCCTCCTTGAAGGAATATTGCTTGTTGGCGCGAGGCTGACTTGAAGAGCCACTCGCCTTGCCTGATTGAGGTTTGGCGGGAGATTTGGTCTCCGTTGCCAAATTATCCTTCCGCTTTGTTTGGAGGGATGTGTCTGGCGCACGCCTTGTCGACCTTTTCGGCCTAGGCTTACCTTCCTCCGCTCTGACGCGGGCGACAATCTCCTCAGCCTGTTCACCTTGTTGGACTAATTGCTTCCAGGTGCGGCTTTCAGCAACTCCTATTTGAGCAAGGAGTGAGGTTTGGAGATTGTGGCGGCATGTTTCCACCAGGGTGGCCTAGGTCATACCGCTTGGACACCGGAGTGCCATGTTCCGAAATCTTTCCACGAAAGACTTGACGGACTCCCTTTTCGCTGTTTGGTAGCCAAAAGGGTTGGCATTGTGACTTCGGAGTCATCCCCGAAGAAGCGTGTTAAAAAGAGCTTCTCCAAATCGTCCCAGTTCTTGATAGAACCTTCTGGGAGCTTCATAAACCATTCAAAGGCTAACCCTTTCAGGGTGCCGATGAACAGGCGTGCCAGGATGGTGTCATTATCTACTACATTCCCGGTTTGGGATTTGAAGTAGTAGATGTGCTGGTTGGGCGACCCCTTCCCATCAAAGGCTTGAAGAGTTGGAGCTTTGAACTTGGGCGGGTACGGAACCAAGTCCCATTCAGCCGGGTAGGGCCGGACCACTCCTACTTCTTGGAGGTCTTTGCGATTGGCAAGGGCCTCGAGGCGTCGCTCCAGTTGACTCATTCTTTTAACATGAGCCTTTCCCTGGTCTTGGTCGCCTTTTACTTGCGACGAGGACTTGGGCGAGCCGGAAGTAGATCGTCGCGTCTCCCCAGAAGGTTCGGAAGATGAGCTTTCTCCCTTTTCCCTTTGCCCTTTGACCTTTTAGGAGGGGACTTCCTCCTGTCTTCGAGCAGCTGTGCAATCGCCTGCTTGAGGGAGTTGATAGATTCCTGCTGAGAAAGAATTATATCCATTTGTGCCTTCTGGATCTGCTCCAAACGTTTAGTCGTCTCCTCAGGAGTGCCTGTCATGTAGGTGGAGGTCTCCTTCTCGACGGAAGAGTTTGAAGCCCTTGATTCCGCTACGGCGGAGTGAAAATCATTAATGCCATGGGCTAAGGCATTATAGTCAATTGGGGGAATGGCCCCAGTCCGGGTGCGAGTGTGTCGATACACCCCTTCCGGTTCAGAGTCAGACTCGGACTCGTCTGAGCTGACTGCAAGTTGTTTTCCCTTGCTCCTGCTTGTCATATTCGCAGTGAGCTCCGGGTACTCAACGTCAGAGAAGGTTCTCCTTCTGTGGGAGCGTCTTCTTTTAGCTGACGGAGGAATCAGGGTCAGCTGTCTGACTAAAGACTGCTGGTGTACGCCTGATCCGCAACGGCACTCAGAGAGCATATGGATGAGCCGTTGGCAGCAACACGACGAAGTGGCCTGATTGGCACTTCTTTTCTTCGTCAGATAATCCCTCAAATCCATGGGAGGGGGATTGAAAAGATTAGCCTCGCAACGTCGAAGACGGGAGGCATCCATGTGCTGTACAGCCTGGACGCAGGCATCAGAGACGCGGTTCTTGCGCCGCAGCTGTTCAGCGCGCGTCTGGCGTCTCTGTTGAGACAAAACGCGCCTGTCGCGTTGCTGTTGATAGAGGATGGGCTGCTGGGCCCCACGCCTATGGGCTCGTGCCTCTTGCGCTTGACGAGGCGCAGAAGTCTCACCTTGGCGTTTGATGAGTTGGTCCTTAGAGGACCTAACTGAAGGAATATCGCGTTTGGGACGCCAAATGCGGATTTCACGTACTGGACGCGGCGCGGGCAAGGCGCGAGATTGTACGTCGCGTCCAGCCTCAGTTGGACAACCAACGGTTCCAACTTGCAGCTGACGCGCACGTCTCCTCTGTCGACGCTCAGCATTTCGATTGCATCGAGGAGGTGGAGAGAGACCAACGACATCCTGATGCTGGACACCAGGGACTTTGACCACGCGGGTCTCCTGAGAGACGCTGACGCGGGTGTTCTGTGCGAGCGGTTGGTCGCAAAGGCAGATGTGCCTGGGACCACGCGGGCCTTCTGAGAGGCGTTGGCGCGTGTACCTTGCTTGGCACAGTCGGCAGCAGGGGAGCTCGATAAAGCCACAGATCGGGCCTCGAGACCATTCCCCGTCGAGACCCGGCGGCAGACGCGGGTCTTTGGACTCTTGGAGCCGGAAGAGAGAAACTCTTCGTACTTCGCCTGGTCGAACTCGACAACGAGTGATTCTACCATCTTCCCCTTATGGTGGACGTCATCGTGCGCCACTATTTGCTCCTCAGTGACAAACGTAGTCCCCAGCGGAGTCGCCATCTCTTGTATGACCCGGGAAAGGAGAAGACAGGATTTGCTGTAAAAGTTTTCCTTGAATCAAATGAAAAGGATTACAACAAAAACTGTTCCTTCCGGTTACAAGGGAGGGAGAATATTGAATCTTGAATTCCCCCTTTGTTTAAGGCTGGGTTCTTCGCGTGGCGGTGGAGAGTGAATCTTGTTCTCCGTTGACCCGATGACCGTCCTTCAGGGACCTCCTCTTCGGTCAGTAGAAAGAGTGACACAGCTCTGTCTACCAAAACTCTAAAAGAGAAGGTAGGCGAAAGCTAGCTCGTACGCAGCGAATTTGCTGAAGAGTTGATCTGCTTCTTTTCTCTCTGTGTCGCCCTCTGTCTCTCTTCGTCCGATTGATTCTCTGCTCTCCTCTCTTCTGATTGCCGATCGCCCCGACCTCATAGCAAACGAGGCTATTTATAGAGGTCCGAGGGGGTGAACGTGCCCCCTGAAAACGCTCCACAATGAGGGCCAACTTCCCCGCTACATGGGCGGTAACTAACCCACGTGCCTGCTAAAGACACGCCACGATGGCGGCTGATTTCCCTTACGTGTAGGCAGTGATTGGTCCCTTAACCAAGGCGGTTATAACTGAGACGCGGGTTTTAAACCTTTGCGTCTTGAGGCTGAGACGCGGGTGTCAGGCCGACGCGCCTTGATGCTGAGACGCGGGTGTCGAGCCAACGCGCCTTGATGCTGAGACGCGGGTGTCGAGCCAACGCGCCTTGATGCTGAGACGCGGGTGTCGAGCCAACGCGCCTTGATGCTGAGACGCGGGTGTCGAGCCAACGCGCCTTGATGCTGAGACGCGGGTGTCGAGCCAACGCGCCTTGATGCTGAGACGCGGGTGTCGAGCTAACGCGCCTTGATGCTGAGACGCGGGTGTCGAGCCAACGCGCCTTGATGCTGAGACGCGGGTGTCGAGCCAACGCGCCTTGATGCCGAGACGCGGGTGTTAGTCCCTCGCGTCTAGAGCTTGAAACTTTGCTTTTCAATGGCTTGTCCTCCAGTAACTTTTGGACAGCCTACAGATGCGTGAGTCCACCGACTCACAACTTCATCACGATTACACTTCCTTTTTCCAAGTCCAATCACAAAAGAGGCTTGAAGCCATGACTCAGGCTAGATTAGCTCGTGAGCATGAACTAGATATGATGATTCAATCTTTGTGTTCTCACTGTCCGGCCAATTCTAATATCGCTGACCACTCTCTTAGAGCCGACGAACCAAGTTGCTTTGGACAACAAGATTCTAATTCAGTGCCATCATGTGAACTTGCCGAAACTTCAAATTTTGATAACTTGGCAAGTTTTTCCTTTCCTGAAATAGATCTTGAGCATGAATATGATCATGAACCCCAACTTGATGATTCAATTTTGCTTCCTGATTCAATAATGACTCTGGTGTCTCCACCTGATTTTACTTCTTCCGAGTCAACATTGGATCCTGTGCCAATTCATCATGAAAATGAGTCACCCATTTTTGATGATCATATTGAACTTGTAAGGTTTTCACATATTTCCTCAACCAAGTTAAGGTAAGAGTTCTTTTCTTTTCTTTTATTTTTGTAGATTAAATCACCATCTCCTAATTCTTTCTTTCTCATCTCATTATAAATACCACCTCTAATCCTCCATCTTCATAATCTACCGCCTTCTTCCTAACTTAACTTTAACTATTCTTTTGTTAACTTAAAAAAATTAATTTTTAGAGATAACTTATTGACAAAGCTTCCATCGCTAGTCCCTCCCTGAGGATCACGACCCGCACAGCCTTTGCTGCCGCGGATAGTATTGAGCACCTTGCACAACTTGTTCTAAATCTAATTCCTTATTTTTGTGTACAGGTAAAAACTCGATCAGAGTGTTATTGTGAGATTGTTTTTAGGTGATCAAAGTGTTGTGATCACCAAAGACTTCATCTTTACTTTGAGGAGGCAGACGTGTGTGTTCGCGTTGTTTCAGGTTCTAGTGAGAACTCAGTGTTTGAGGTGTGGCCTCGGCGAGCTAGTGGGCTTGCGGTGTGTTCTTGCGGGAACAAGAGAGGGACTAGAGAGTCCAAAGAGCTTGTAGGTGTTGCGGCACCAAGTGATCTGGTGGGATCGATTTTAGTGGAAATCCTTCATAGTGTTGAAGGCGGGGACGTAGAGCAAGTGGTGCTCGAACCTCGAAACAAATCTCCCGTGTTTGCGATTGCTCTCTATATCTCTTACTTGTTTATATCTTGCATGCTAATATTGTCTTTATCTTTATATGCTTGATATATTGTGTGCTTAATTGTTGTATGCTTGGGATTGTTTGCTAACACTTGTATTCAACCAAGAGAGCCAACGCGGCACCTCAACTCTTATTTAGAGGAATCTTGAGGAGTTAATCCAGAGCCCTTCACGGGAAATCCAGCTACACTCTTATGTTATACTTGGTGTCTAGTTTAAGAAGTTTTAGTTTGCATTTATAAGTTTTAATTCCGCATTAGATGTCCATTAGATTAGCTAGTCACCTATTCACCCCCTCTAGGTGATTACAGACTCTGGTATACGTCGCACTGACTTGGCGGGTCTCAGTTTGCTATCTTTTTCTTCAACCCTGACCCTGGTGATGATATCTTTCTCCTGTTCGCCTTGTAGTACCAACTGCTTCCAAGTGCGATATTCTGCCACTCCCATTTGACTGAATAGGGAAGTAAACAGATTGTGACAGCATCGACCAGTGTAGACTGGGTCATGTTGCTGGGACAACGGACTTCCATGCTCTGAAATCTCTCGATGAAAATTTAGATAGACTCACCTTTCTTCTGCTTGGCTGCAAGGAGAGTTGGCACTGAAATTTCTATATCGTGTTCAAAGAAATGAACCAAAAATAACTTCTCGAGGTCGGCCCATGTCTTAATCGAGCCGGCAGGAAGTTTCATGAACCATTTAAAGGCGACTCCCTTAAGAGTGCCAATGAATAAACAAGCCATCATGGCATCATTCGATACTACATTCCCAGTTTGGGATTTGTAGTATATGTGTTGGTTTGGCGACCCTTTATCGTCGAAAGTATGTAAGGTCAGTGCCTTGAATTTGGGAGGGTAGGGAACCGTGTCCCACTCTACTGGGCGGGGTCAGACTATCCCCACGTCTTGGAGACCGTCTCAGTTTGCGAGGGCCTCGAGGTATTGCTCCAGTTTGCTCATCCTCTTGGAATGACTGCTCCCGCTCTTTGAGTTATCTTTCTCTTTAGATGAAGATTTGGGTGGCTAAGAGTTGGAATGCTTTTCACTCTCAGTATTTCAGAGAATGAGCTCTCCCCCTCCTTCCTTTTGCCCTTGTACTTCTTAGAAGAGTTTTAATCTTCTGCTTCTTTTTATCCTTAAGCAGTTGTGTTAGCGTTTTCTTAAAGGCGTCAATAGATTCTTGCTGAGTTCGAATCATATCGAATTGTTTCCTTTGGACACAGGCCTGCTCTTCGAATCGCTTGGACACCTCCTTGGGAGTTCCTGCTATGTAAGCAGAGGTGGTTGTCTCCAAACTAGAATTCAAAAACTCGAACTCATTGATGGCGAAGTGCTCATCATTCACCTCAATTCTCCTATCCAGTAGATTGTAGTCGACCAGGGCAATTGTTCCCGTACGAGTGTGAGTGCATCAGTAGACCTTTTAGGTTTGGCAAGAGCATCCTTTAAACCTGGAGATCGTTCTGCATCTGACTCCTCGGGACTAACAACCAGTTGCTTTTTCTTGGACTTACTTGGTATGGAACTTGGCCCTACTATGTTTACAGTCACTTCTGGGTAATTGACGTCAGAGAATGATTTCTTTTTCTTGGATCGTCATCTATTGGATTTGTCTAAAATTGCTGATAACCGACTAAAAACCAAAATTTATTTGTTTGAAAGCCACAATGGCAATTAGAGAGCACTACTGAGATTAGTTGCTCGCAGTGACATTGAGGGGCGACTTGATGAACGCTCCTCTTCCTTGTCAGGTTCCCTCAGATCTGTTAAGAGAGCGTCTGAGGAACCAGCCTCGAACCTTTGGAGGTGAGGGCTTTTTAGCATTTTATGTCTTGAAGACACACAATGATGGACACGGGTCTCGCGTTGCTTTGATGAAACACGGACTTCAAAAAACTAGAAGTATTTAGCTTGGAATTCTCAGCTCTCAATCTTCAAAAGGCCTCTCCTTATCTCCAAAAATTAAACTTCCCTCCTTTTCATAACTACTCAGGCTATTTATAGGGAGTCATAGGGGTATTATTGTCCCATGAAATTCCTCCATTATGGAGATTAGCTCCCTATTACATGGAGAGTCAATTGACCCAGTAATGGGGGTCAGTTACAACAGAAACACGGGTCTCACGCTGGACGCGAACCTTGCGTTGCTTGTTGTAGAGGCGGGTGTCCCAGTTAGAACGCGGACTTACTCAGACTCGCATTTGAAGTTAGAAGTAGGGTTTCTCAGAGCTGAGTCTGAAGTGGAGTGCCGAGTTGCTCAGACTCGCGCTTGAAATGGAACACTAGGTTGCTCAGACTCTCATTTGAGATGAGACGTAGGGTTGCTCAAACCCGCATTTGAGATGAGGCGCAGGGTTTCTCAGACCCGCGTCTGATGTACAGTTACTTAGACTCGCATTGAACGCAGGTTTACTCAAGCCCGCATCTGAAGTCTCTGTGCTTCTTTGGACGCGAGGTTCATGTTTTAGTTTAAACACGACCTTCGCGTTGAAGTGAGGCCCGCGTCTGACGGCTTGTCCTTGGTGATATTTAGACAACCTACAGTATGAGCCAGTTGGTATCTCGAGTTCGTCGTCCACTTGTGACGCTCCTAGTGCGGCGGGACATATGTCACGACCTTCGGGAATTGTTAGATTCTAACCACTACACTAACTTTTCATAGGTTGGTGTGGCTTTAGATAGAAGATAGGGATTGGCCCATCATCAGTTTTATTGTTCCATGGAGTAGCTTAATGTATCTTCTTATATCAAAACATAATATATGCTTTACTACTTGGCTGCCTGAGCTCAAACAGAATAAAGCAAAAATAGGTCTATTCCAAGTTTCCAACCAACTAGCCTTCAAGATTTTCTTTTCAAGGATGTCTCTTGCTCTTACTCGCTTCGACCACCAATTTGAAACCAGAGCATAGATGGCTGACAAATTCTTTTATGGAGATATCTCAATATCATTTCATACACTAAGGTGATCCCATCTTGATGTGAAAAGGCTCAACTATTGATTAAAACAAACTTATCCCATGTTTATATTCTTTATCAACATTGTAGTCTTTAAGATGTAAACAGAAAGAACATTTGTATTACAATGTGTGTGTTTTTCAAATTCCCTGACATGTAAAAAAAATGTGTGAAAAAAGTTTGAATTAGCAAAAGTTTTTGGGAATTGAAATCTGTCATAAATACACTTGGAAGAAGCATGTCACAGAAATGGGAAAGAAAAGGCTACTCAGCCTAATAATATTTTGACATGTCCATGATTTAAGAAATCATGCAAGTATCTGAAGGAACTCCAAAACCTAAACCATTCATCAAAGAATTGATACAGCATGCTAGCAAATACACTTCTGTCCTGGTAGTATTTCACACGAGTTCCTGAAAGAAATAGTTATAAGCAAGAAAAACCAATCTTTTCAAGTAGCCTTGCTTGATGATGTAACAATTAAAATCCATCAAAATTATATAAAAATAGGTTTCCAGACAAGTACCATATAAATACTATTTGATTCAGACAACTCTTAATGAGGGGATCTTTCAAAGTTCAAACCATGCAATATCTAATATCAGCAGCTCTTTATTAATTTTAGTTCCTCCTCTCCTGGGATCTCAATGAAAAAGTCAAGATCTCACTAGGGGGTAAGAAATAACTAGGTAAAGTCCAACATCCATCCATTCTCTGATTCTGACATGATATGAGTTTTAAACTAGCCACAGATAACTATGACAGCTTTGGCTTGTATTTTAGAATCACATTCCTTGCATTTATTTTCTCGTTCTGGGGTCTAAGAATTTAAAAGCTGAACAGTAGTTTAATAATTTTGGCTTCTGTTTCTACCATGGCTGGACTGTGAAAACCAAAATCTTGCTACGCATGACCAATTCTATCTGGCCCATGTAATGAGGATTCTATTCTTACTTGTGAAGTTTAGTTAGGTTAGTATAGTATTAAATTAATTTTCATTTTAATCAAGTTGGTCTACATTACTGTGGGTGCCAAAAACAAAGAATCATATGTTTTTATGTTTTTTTGGCCTCTACATAAAAATTCTGTCAAAAAAACAGCCAGCTGTTTACTTTAATAATCTAGAATATTTGAAACCTAACAGAAGTTAGTATGGATTTTTCAGCATTTAGATTATCATCAAAGATTTGGATCAAGAATTACATATATTTCAACATATTTTATTTATTCATGACTAACCTAACAAATATATTAAAAAAACTCATAATCCTTCAAAAAAAAATTCAGAGAAAAGCCCTTAGGCTTAAAATTCTAAAAAAATAATAATGCACCAATACATTCAGTAAAACAAGTAAATTTATAACATTGATTATCCAGCATAATATGTACTTTCCACAGTTCAACAATGTTAAAGGATAATATTCGATAGGCTATGTTCTCAATAGAAGTCCATACGATAATAACAAACAAGGGGAAAAAACAAAGATTACCCAATTTAACAATTAATCCTTTTCATAATCCATGGACTTGTATGAAAAGTAGGCAATAAAGTCAGAAGACATTATCTATACCCACATGCAATTAGGACTACATACATACACATATTGGTGTCTTAGTGTCAGATACATATCACATTTGGTTATGTGGGTCTTCGAAAGAATAGGTGAATTATTGCACCCTTCTAAATTGGTGGGTGTATTATTGCACCCTTATATATTGGGAAACTAAGACCTTAATGGAAAGATACAGACTTTGATAATGAGATGGCTGGTGTGTTTCTGAGTAGGCATTTGCTCGTAATCAATCAATTCTACACTAATTTACCAGACAAAAGTCAAGCTGTTGTGATGCATCATTAGAATTTCCACAAGATGCATACATATCAGGCAGTCTAGTCGACATCATTAAACAAAACTATTGAAATAATTGTACTGCTATGGAAAATCTTGTAGTATCATATTGAAATAATTGTGCTGCTGTGGAAAATCTTGTAGTATCACATTGAAATAATTGTACTGCTATGGAAAATCTTCCAGTGGACCTCCAAATATTTGATGATTGTCCTAAAATAAAAATCAGTTCTTGAAGATGACGAATGTTTTTTGTTGATTAAATCATTGGAGGGTGTAGTGGTCAAAATTTGACCCGCATCAGGAGGATGAAACGTGTCCAAACTACCGAAGGGTTCCTCCGGGACATTCACAACTTTTAGAGTCCATCTCAAAGCCTCCGTCATATCCGGCCTTCCAGGAGCTGTCCTCCATTCCGAAGACATTTTCGACCCCGAACTGCATTCTGCCACTCCGATGCCTTTACTACTTTGAAGTCCTCACCTCCTTAGGGTCTTCTTCACTCTGAGACCCTCTCCGTTCTGAAGGCTTTAGCTCCGACCAACAACATATCATTCTTGATCCCCGCCAATATTTATGCAGCTCCATCTCCCCCACGTTTATAACATGTAATGTCTCTATCAACGCAGGCAGTTATGAACAATGATAGATTTTTCTGCATGTGATCCTAACCAATTAGAGAAGTGATCGCGGCCGTTACGAAAAATTCACCACGTGCAAATCATGCAGTTACAACAATCCACCAATTCCACCTCCACACAAGAATCCATGTTAGGTATATGCTATCTTTCTTCTCGAAGAAGAAAGGGAGACACATCCCTAGTTCTAAAAGCACACACCTATTACACTACCAGTTTCCCTCTACCGATCCACCATTACACACCTACAGTTTCTCTTTGCACGGTCCACTCCCAGCACATCCGGCAGTTTCCCTCTGTCATTCCTCTTTCTTTTCTAACTACTGATTCTCACGCTTGAGGTTCTGAGTTTGGCACCACACTGATGCTCCTGATCGGTACCACACCGATACTTCTGACCTGAAATGTCATGTGTCTTTCTTCTTTGTATGTTCTGACAGGTCCTATAGAGAGCGTTCAGCTACTTGTGGCGGATTCTGATCCACGAGTTTTTATCCACCACAGACTGGTGCTTTCGTTTAGAGCTTTGAGCCTACACTCGAGATTCCTCTTTCTTGCAACCAAATCTTCCTCAAAAAGCCTCTCCTAGCATCGATGGCCCCAAGAAGCAGACAATCGTCCACAAATGTGCCCCTTCCAAAGGCGGGACCAATACCAACACTGCGAGCACGGTATCCCCATACGCCGCTGATCGTGAGCACACCACAAATGATGCTGGAACCTCCTCGTCTTAGAGGACTTCCACGAGCGCCCAACCGCAGTACGTGATCACTCCATAAAAGGCGACTGAGTAAGCCCATATCTCTAATGAAGGCAGGGAGTACCTCCTTTGATAACACCACCTTTACTTCAATTAAATCTCCTGTATTATTTCTCAAATTATCGAATAAAGCTATATTTTTCTCCTAACTGTTTCAGCACACCACGCTGATGGTCCATCAGAATCCCTAATGCTTGTATGTTCCGTTGTGGGAGTGCCCCCACTTAAAAATGGCAACACAAACATCAGTCAATAGGCTTCTTTTCGATTAGCCTACAGACAGTCGAAACTCTCCACTGTGAGAGTATCCCCTACTCGGAGTCCAAACCCTGCTAATGGAGTATCCCAAAAGAATCTCTAATGCTTGTACGTTCTGTTGTGAGAATGTTCCCAACGCGGATACGGCAACGCAAACATGATCGGGAAAAAACCACGCACAAAAAGTGTATGTTTTAAAATTGATATTTAAAGTGTGTGTGCTTTGGCTTTCTCGATATTTCCGTTACAGCATAGAGGCTAAAACGAGTCAAATTCACAAGGACGAGAGGCGATAGAAGCTTTACCGGTTGATTCACGTGTATGTTAAAAGTTCTTCAATGTTTGAAAGAATTAAAAGAAAGAAAAATAAAGAATGGATAAGAGAAGTAAAAATACGAAGAAGTGGGAAAAATAGAAAAGAATATATTTGCTGTTTTTTATATTATTTCTAAAACAAAGTGAAAAAGAAAGAAAACTCATGGCTACTAACTACTAATGACTCCACCAACATGCTAACCTCTTAGTGATAGTTGTCTCACATGTATCATTGGCCATCACTAGTCCTTGGTTTAAGATTTTTCAAAGCATGATCATATGTTAACTCATCACATCCAAACTCAACAAAATAAGAGCAAGCTACACTTATACCATCAAAACTAAATCAGAGTAAGCATGGAATAAAGTAATAATAGTTTGTTAGGGAGTTAGGATGTTAGAGTGTTAGATCCACCATCATGAGCCATCAATGGCTCTTGCAAGAGCAAGGCCAAGTAGAGGCTATTAGATTCATGTGGATTATCAAGTAAGAAGTTAGACTAGTTAATGGTCAGTAGTTAGCTGCTATGAGAGAAAAGATTAGCTAAATATTTAAAAGAAGTTAGAGAGAAGAAAATAAAGAGAGGTAAAGAGAGAACCTTTCATAGATTATCACCTTCTATTACAAGAACTCTTACTTTCTAACCATATGCCACTCCCTTTCCTATTATAAGATCTACAAGAAAGGAAAGTACAAAGAGGAAGAAGAAGAACTAATCTTAAGTAAACTACCCTAAACTATAACATGGAAAAACTACACTACTCTCTATCTCCCTGAAGAAGAATCCCAGGGGGTATTTAGAGGAACCAGGGGAAAGGGGGCCAATGGGACCCCTGGACCAAAGCACAGGCGCGGCTGCACCCGTACGGCCGCGAAAACGCGGCCATAGCTCTGTTCCCGCGGCTGTACTATGGCCCACGTACGGCGCCACCTGCTGTGCGCTGTCATGTATGTCCCCTGTCTGCTGCATGTCTTGGTTTCAGATTTTGGACTCCGAATTTTGACAGAATCACCCTCCTAGGTTAATGGCCATCCTTATATGCCTTTAATCACCCATAAAATGGTAATTTTGGATCTTCTTCTTTATTTTCACACCATGGACCTAGAAACATGCAAGAGAGGTATTATTAGCAGAATTTATTATTAAATAAATGTGAAGATGTGGTATGAAATATGTAGCTTTAGAAATTAATCACACCCCCACTTATTTTTTGCTCGTCCCGAGTAAAACAAAAAACTAAGAAAATTATTACATCACTTTCGCAGGTGACGCGATTGCATTGAGCATGTGCAACAAGCCGTTTAACCTCTAGGTTTCTCTTAGAGGAGGAGTTTTGTCTACTGAGGGTTTTTAGCGGATTACACCAACAAAATCCATAACAAAAGAATTAAATGTTAGTATTTTGAAAATGTATTTTGAAATAGAGAAAAGTGTTGAAGTATTTTTACGAAAAGTATAAGTGATCCAAGGTCATAGGTTAACCAGAAATTATTCTTCCTTAAGCTAAGTCGAATGCAAAATCTTGTTATAAATTAAATGTAAGAATTTAAAATTGAATTGATTATTTGATCTTTCATAAAACTCTTAGAAAATATGCACGTTGTGAGCTGTGACGATTTTTGGGATATTGACTCAAACTTTTATGCTATTGATTTGTGTATATTTATTTTTTCATTTTTTCGTCTCTTAGTTTTCTTAGGCTTTCTTATTTACCTGGGTAGTGAGCCTTTAGCCGGTGACTCCAAACCAGATGATCTTAGCGCACCAAATGAGAAAACATCCCTCGGACTTAAGGACTCGGGTAAACAAGGCCACAAAATTAAAGGGGATTATTTTTATTTTGTCCACCATTTTAGGTGTGAATAATCATGCTTCCTGAGACACAATTACCCAACTTCAATAAGTGATTTTATCATCATTTTTATATTTATTTTTATAGCATTTTTTAATGACATTTTCAATCTTTGTTTCAATCTTAAAAATTATGTAAGTGTGAAGTACATAAATCTAAGGTAAAAAATTCAAGAACAAATTATCTTTTCAATCTTACTTTCTTATCCTAAAATTTAAACAAATCTATTATTTTGGCTCAGTTTAAAATTTCATAATTTTAGGTCTTCCTAATTCCTAAGATAATCTTAATTCTCTTAAAATAAATTAAAACTATTTACCTTGTTTCAAAAAGTTTTGTAAAAAAAAGAGAAAATAGTTTTTATATAAAGAAAATTTTAAAATGTTCCTAAAAAGAAGTGTAAAAGAAAGAAAATGTAAAACCAACTAAGTTAGTAAACCCTCCCCATACTTATCTCATGTATTGTCCTCAATGCATCGTGAATGTGTATATACATGAAACAAATGGATAGGGAAGGAAAATTACCTCATGGTGGTGGCTCCAGTGGAGGTCTGATTGGGCCAAGCGTTACTACCCAATCAAGATATCGTGGATCTTGCAGTAACCCACCAGTGACCTCTCTAATACGACCCAGTAAAAGAATGATTGAGTGAGTGTACTGGGTCATTTTTGTCAACATTCTTGTCCAACAATAAAGTGTGATTTTGGGAGATGAATGATTTGGACTCAAATGGAGCAGGAGTAAAATCGATACCGACTAGAGAATTTAACTCAGATAAGTCAAAATTCAAAAGGAGGAGTCGAAATTGGTTAAAAAATGGGGTCCAAACCAAAGAATTGATGTTCACACACTTTCCCATCAATGAAGTATGATCATAAGAGATTGGTGATTCAATTTCACTGTGTACTGGTACAGGATTCAATGTTGATTTTCAGAATAGAGAAAAAATCTGGTAAAGATACTGGAGTCATTATTGAATCAAAAAGTGAAATAGAATTACCAACTTGAGATTTAAGATCACTTTCAAACTCAAGTTCAATTTCAGAAAAAGGATAACTTGCCAAAATGTCAAAGTGATTCTCAAAATTTTGGGCAAGTTCAAATGGATGTAATGAAATTGAATCTTGATTTTCATCCACGGAAGGAATATGAATGGGTGAAATGATCGATTCAAGTTCAGGAATTATGAGAATCAAAACTGGCTCAAGAACGTTACTTAGTTCAGGTAACACTACAGGAGTCGATATTGAATCAAGGATTATACTCGAAGCGCTAAATTAATGCTCAGGTTCACATTCATCTTCAAGTTCAATTCAGGTTTTAGATAACTTGTCAAATTACCAAGAATTTGATGTTGGTCAAATTCAGGTTGGTATGATGAAATTGAAGCTGGATTTCAAAAATGATAAGATTCTTGAGTCATATGAAACATGGGAACTTATTCATACTTTGTATTATTCACTCGGTCTCTTGCACGAATTCCATAAATTTTTCTCACAATGATTTTTCTTTGATTGGTTCTGGAAAAGAACTATATGAAATTTGAAAATTTTGTGGACATGATGAGGCCATCGTGTTTTCAAATTATTTTTGGGCCTCTATCGCTTCTTTCAAAGTCCTTTGCAATGATGATTTTTCTTCAATTGGTGGTTCAGGAAAAGGAGGATATGAAGCAGAATCGGGGAATGAATATTGTGAAAATTGTGAACAATGTGGTTGAAAATTTGACTCGGAGAGATGAATCCCCATTGACTCTGTGAAGAGTTAAAATTATTTTGATAATTATAGTCATACGATTGGGGATATGAGTCATATTGAGTCAGATAAGCCCAACTCAGCATATTTGGTTAGTTCATGTTGTACATAGCCGGGTCGGAGTTATCCAAGTCAAATGAGGTCGGAGTGAAATATAGATTCATATTTGGATTGAAAAAATTATTGTTGTTGAAATCCATATCATAATATACAAAAAGGAAAACAAACAGGCAAACAAACAGAAAAAGGAAAAGAGAACAAGCCTATGCTAGGGTTGACTTAGACCTAAACGACTCCTAACAGTAGACTGTCCACGGGGGATATATTATCAGAATCTGACCACAAGTTAATCGGCCAGGTAGGGGCAAGATCAGTGGAAGGTATCCGTGCCGGAGCAACGGGCCTAATTATGCCAAACCACTATTCTTCGAGATTTCTCCTCTCAATCCCCAACCTTAAACACCGATTTGACAAGAGTCAACTTGTAACGCCCCGATTCTGGCGGATACGGAGACATTACTGCAACGTATATACGCAGGTCAGAAATACCCTCACGTATATACGCTAAGCATCAGTACAGGCAAGAATCAGAGTACGGAAGCAAGTGGTGCATTATACATTCCAACATATGAGTACAATTACAAAGTTATCACCAGAGGTGACAAATATTACAATAATATTACATCACCAGAATGGCGCAATTGCGAGATTACAAAGAGATGTACAAGTATGAACAGTACAAAAGGCACTCACGAGTTTACTAAAGGAAACTCGAGAGGCACACAGGGGGCCTGGAAGGATAAGACTCTGGACGGTCTGCTGGAGATCCACGCTACCGCTGCGCCACTCTGATCATCAACTGGGAGAATCCACACGCTCCAATCTCCATGACCTGGACATGAGAATCCAGGGGAGTCAGATGAAACTCCCCAGGCGAGTGGTGAAGTAAAAGCCAAGTGGCGAGCAAGGATAAGCATATGTAAAGCGATAAACCAAATAAAGCCGAGGACGAGCAAATCTGATTGTATGGTTTCAGATCACGGCTCCATAAGACTAGTACGTCGAAGGAATAATCCAAACAAGGAAACCCTCATCTATATACCTTTATCTTATGTCACCATAATCCAAGCACATACAATCCAATTGTACTCTGGGCATGATAAGATAATGAACAGGAGGTAAGTGGATACAAGGAATAAAGTAGAGCATGAGCAGTTAATGTAATATATAACCATAAAACCGGAAATCCGATGAAAAACCAGTACGAGCAAATATGATGAGGCATATCACAGATTCAAAGCCGTTTAAGCTGCAGGCTTCAGTATGCGTCCCATTCCACATACCTCTACTTACAACTTAAAGAGCCGGTTATTAGACACTTTATTATTACTCGTCTTACCCTGATATCTAGCTATGTGAACTAGCGTCCCAGCACACATAGATCCATATCCGAGTAAAGCAAGGTTGTTATTGGAAACCAGCGGGGGTATCAACGAACTATGTTTACAGTGAGTCCCGTACATACCCGGGACCACGGCCCAGGATTGTTCCGTTGCTTGGTGACGGAACCTGCCGCAAGGCTAACAGGAGGGACTTATGTATGCCCTTATCATGATTCAGGAGGAGGGAGCCAGCACTCCCCTCGGTCGCCTGGAGGCCCACAGGTCAGACCGGAAATTTTAGTTGCACAACATGCCTAATACCACTGTAAACACGAACACATATTGATAGCCGCATGTTTCCCCGACCCGATGCAAGTTGTTCCTTTTATGATTTATTAGGTTAATTATCAATTTACGGGAATAACAGGAGCAGGACATGATCAGGAATTCAGGAGTTCAGGTCACTGTATATAATACAGGATAACAGGTCACTGATCATGATACAGGACATCAGGTCACTGTACATAGTACAGGATAACAAGACAGGGTCCCGTAAATGTGATAATCACAGGTCAAGTATATCATGCTGGGTGTCAAGTGATAGCATGACAGGGTGATGATATTTAGACAGGTAACCAGTCATGTCAAGAGATTGATATAGTCCGGTGGCAAGCCATGTCTGAGGTCAGGTGATAACACATCAGTTGCCAGGTGATATACATGTGTTAAAAGTAATATGAAAACGACAAGTAGTATAGACAGGTGTCAGGCATGAAGTAATGGCATGGTACGTGTTATCATAACAAGCTTTGTAAATAATAGGCATCAGCGAAATGGTTGAGCATATCAAGCGGAGCTAAGCAAGCTGGAAATACAGATAGCAACCAGGATTTATCACTGGAGCGTCTGGCGAGGTTACCGGGATACTCGGATTAAGATACGAGTAGAGAATCCGGCAGCAACTCGCCTAGACGAATCTAGTGGTAAAGCGCTGAACGCTGATCATGATAACCAGGCGGAGCTGAACAAGCTGGAGGCATAAGCAGCGAACAGAGTTTAGACACTAATACGCTCTGCGAGGTTACCGGGATACTCGGATTAAGATACGAGTAGAGAATCCGGCAGCAACTCGCCTAAACGAATTTAGTGAATAAAGCACTGAGTGCTAAGCATGCTCACCAGGCGAAGCTGAGAAACCTGACGATCCCAATCACGCCTCTTTCGAGACAGTGAGGGACCGGAGGCTGAACTGAGAGACCTGCCGGTCCCAATCACCTCTCTTTCGAGATAGTGAGTGACCGGAGGTTGAAGGGGTCCGGAAGCCAAGTATGGTATAAGGCAGTACAATACATCACAGGCATGGTATATGTACAACAAGGAAACTACCCTAGTACAAGCATTCGTCACAGAGCAATACATGTCCAGAGATTGGCACTCGGCCATACACAGATACAGGGACTCAGCCCAATACAAAATACATGGAAACATAGAATAAAATACATGTCGACCCGACGAAGCGGGGAAACCCAAATGGAGGCGAGAGCGAGAACACTCGCCTAAATCATCGGAAAGCCGAAAACTCTGAATCCATGGAACTCGCGCACGCGCCATAAAATAATATATAATGTGAGGAGAGAGAAAGTGAAGAGGAGAGAGAAAGAGTCTCAGGGAGACGCGGGCTTATGAGAGTGAGACGCGGGGATCGCAGACGCGGGAGTCGCGTCGCGGAATAACAGACACGGGAAAGAGCAGACGCGGGGAATAGGCCCTGCGTCGTGCCAAGCGCGTTAAGGGATTGCCTAGACGCGGGGTGAGATCCGCGTTAGGAAAGGAACAGAGAGGAGGAATGGTGCTTCCTTTGTTGTGCCCGACGAAGGGATGTTCGGCCCCAATCCAAAAGGAGGGTACCGGCCCTAAGTCTTGCCAAGGAGAGAAGACGCGGACGCGGGAATCACAAACGCGGGAGTCGCGTTGTGAAGACACCACAAACGCGGGGATCGAGGCCCGCGTTCAAATCAGGGCACGAGGGAAACGCGGACGCGGCCGTGGGGTCCGCATCGCGCTAGCACGAGGGGATCACAGACGCGGTTATTAGCCTCGCGTCGTGACGATACAATAACGCGAGGCCGTGTCAAGAGGAGGTCGCCCGCACGCGGGGTGAGATCCGCGTCGGCAAATAATCAGGGAGACAGGGAGTTCTAGAGAGAGAATTTAGGGAGGAGAGAGAGTGAGAGATCAAGTGAGAGAGAGAGAGAGATCCAGGAGGAGAGAGAAAATTCAAGGGAGAGAGAGAGAGATCCATGAGAGAGAAAGAGAGGGGGGACCCAGGAGAGAGAAAGAAAGAGGGAAGGGGCTTTGCCCCTTACTGGATCCACGCACACAGCGCCCCCTTTGGGGGCGCCGGCCAGGTCGCCGGCCGGGCGGCGGCGCCGGGCGGCGCCGGCCGCCGGCAGAGAAGGAGGGGGCGCCTGCCCCCTCCAACAGCACACAGGAGGGAAAGAGGGGGGCTTTGCCCCCTCCAGCAGAGAGAGAGAGGGAGTTTTACTCCCCTCTCAACCGAGCACAGGGGCCCAGGTGGGCCCCTGGCTGCCCGCGACCGCCGGCCACCGCCGCGGTGCCCCAGACCGGGGTGGCTCCGGCCACCCCAAGGAGAAAGAAAGGAGGGGCTGTGCCCCCCTCCACAGCAAAAGCACAGGGGCCGGGTGGCCCCCTGGCCGCACCCAAGGGCCGCCGGCCACTGCCGGCGGCGGCCTGCCCACGCCGGGGAAGGCCGGAGGAGGAAGGAGTCGGCGGCGAGGTGGTTGCCGTGGCCGAAATCATGGAGGAGGAAGAGAGGAAAAGGAAAGAAAAGGAAAGAAAGGAAGAGAAAAAGAAAGAAGAGGGAAGGAGATGGCCGACTTTGTGGTCTTCCTCGCCGGCGTCGAGGTGGCCGTGGTGGTGGCCGGAGTTGGCTGGTTGGGTTCTCTTGGAGATGGAGAGGAAGAAGAAGAAGTGAAGAAGAGAGATGAGAAGAAAAGAAAAGAAAGGGAAAGAAAAAGAAAAGAGAAGGAGAGAGAGATTGTGATGGTGATGGGGAATTAATGAGGGAGGGGGAGAGGTGTCTCCCACGTGGGGAGTGGGCTGCAGGGTTGTTGGGAGAAAAGAAAGAAAAGAAAGAGGAGAGAAGATAAGAAAATAATAATATTATAATATGGCCGCGAAATATCGACTGTTCCGGAAAAATCCCCAAAATACCCGGAGGTAGAAAACGTCATCCTGAGGAATAATACGAAATCGGTTTTCCAAAATAAAATCCCGTTTTCAAATTAAAAATCTGGAAGTCAGCCGCCGATACGGTCTACACCGGGTCGGCCGGATTTTGATAAATTCTGAAAAATCCAGAAAATGTATTAAAGAATAAAATATGATTTTAAGAAGTAAAGTGAAATCGGAATTTGGAAATTCAATTCCGATCGTCCCGGAATCTACCAGCGATACTGGCCGATACCGACACCGGTGGAATTTTCATAAATTCATAAAATCCTTAGAAAAAGGTATTTAGATAGAAAATGTGATTTTGAGAAATAATGCCTAAAGACACTTTTAGTAATTCCAATTAGTTTGTAAATTAAAAATCCGGGATCGGTCAGCGGCACTGGCCGACACCGGTTTTGAAGATTTCCAATTTAATTCCGGAAAATTCCAGAAAATCATAGAAAATCTGAAATATTGGAAAACGATGTTCAAAACTGAAATCGGTCAAATCGGAATAGTAAAAAGACCAAATCGAGTAATACTCTAGGATCGGGCCCTCGGTTCAGACTAGAGCTGACTCCGAGTCCACGAATCCAAATCCAAGACAAAACGTTCATATGTATAATTCATAATACAAAACAAATACAAGAAGTAAATAAAAAAAATACGATCAGAAAATACGAATACGCAACTAAGTACGTATTCCGGGAGCGGGGTGTTACACAACTTCTAATAACTTTTCCTTTAGGTCAATCTTAATAAGTTCGAGATGTCCTAGGGGCCAATGTCTAGCAAATTTTTATTAAGGCTTAGGTTATGTGAGTGGGGAGGTGATTTTTGGGCTGAGGGAGAGTAATGACTTTCCCACCTTATGTTGTCTTGGGTTTTGCCCTTAAGTTTAATTTGTGTAAGTGTGCAATATAGATAAGAATGAATACACAAAAGAGTAAATCACCTACTTGTTTGTCCTAACTATATGCTATGCAATATGTACACGTCTGTCAAGATCACAACAACAAGAACAAAATACAGTATATTGAAATGAAAATTGACACGTGCCTAGATGCAGATGTCTAAACCGTTTTAAAGCATCTAATTATCATATTTTAGTTCTTAAAATTATTACAGTGCACAGGTAATATAACAAAAACTAGCAGCAGAATATAAGAATATACAAGAATTTACCCAACCACACTAGAGCAAGTATGAACTTCTGTAATGTTAAAACTTTAACCTGCACACCAAAAAACAAAGAAGAAAAGTTAAAAAAAATGTGAATCAAACCGTTCTCATCCCCGGCAATGGCGCCAAAATTTGATCGGGGAAAAATCGCGCACAAAAAGTGTATGTTTTGAAATTGATATTCAAAGTGTATGTGCTTTGACTTCCTCGATTCTTCCATTATAGCATAGAGGCTAAAACGAGTCAAATCCACAAGGACGAGAGGCGATAGAAGCTTTAACGGTTAATTCACATGTGTGTTAAAAGTTCTTCAATGTTTGAAAGAATGAAAAGAAAGAAAAACAAAGAATGAAAAAGAGAAGTACATGAAAACACGAAGAAGTGGGAAACATAAAAAAGAATATATTTGTTGTTTTTGATATTGTTCCTAAAATAAAGTAAAAAAGAAAGAAAACTCATGGCTATTAACTACTAATGACTCCACCAACAAGCTAACCTCTTAGTGATAGTTGCCTCACATGTATCATTGACCATCACTAGTCCTTAGTTTAAGAGCTTTTCAAAGCATGATCCATATGTTAACTGATCACATCCAAACTTAACAAAACAAGAGCAAGCCACACTTAAACCATCAAAACTAAACAAGAGTAAGCATGAGTAAAGTAATGCTAGCTTGTTAGGGAGTTAGGATGTTAGAGTGTTAGATCCATCATCATGAGCCATCAATGGCTCTTGCAAGAGCAAGGCCAAATAGAGGCTATTAGATTCATATAGATTATCAAGTAAGAATTTAGACTAGTTTGTGGTTGGTAGTTAGTTGCCATGAGAGAAAAGATGAGCTAAACATGTAAAAGGAGTTAGACAGAAGAAAATAAAGAGAGGTAAAGATAGAACCTTTTATAGATTTTCACCTTTTATTACAAAAACTCTTGCTTTCCAACCATATACCACTCTCTCTCCTATTACAACATCTACAAGAAAGGAAAAGTACAAAGAGGAAGAAGAAGAAGAACTAACCTAAACTAAACTACCCTAAACTATAACATGGAAAAACTACACTACTCTCTATATATCTCCCTAAAGAAGAACCCCAGGGGATATTTATTGGCACCAGGGGAAGGGGGCCAGGGGAACGACCCCTGGCCCAAAGCACGGGCGCGGTCGCTCCTATACGGCCACAGAAATGCGGCCATAGCCGCGTTTCCATAGCTGTACTACAGTCGCGCGCGCGGCGCCACCTGCCGCGCGCTGTCATATCTGTCCCCTGTCTGCTGCATGTCTGGGTTTCTAGTTTTGGGCTCCGAATTTTGACAGAATCAGCCTCCTAGGTCAATGGCTATCCTTATAGGCCTTTAATCACCATAAAATGGTGATTTTTGGGTCTTCTTCATTTTCACACCATGGACCTAGAAACATGCAAGAGATGTATTATTAACAGAATTTATTATTAATAAATGTGAAGATGTGGTATGAAATATGGAGTTTTGGAGACTAATCAAAGCACCAGCCTACGAGCTCCCTCTCGATTAGCTTACGGGTAGTTGAAACCTTTCGTTGTAGGAATATCCCTCGCTCGGAGTCCAAACCCCACTAATGAGAGTGTCCCCCATGAAAATGCCAGATGCTTGTATGTTCTATTGTGAGAGTGTAATATCTCTACTTTAAATACTGGATTTTTATTTCTCTGAGTATTTATTAATTTTTGCTATATTTTTATTTTTATTAACTTGATTATGATTTTATTTTTATTATTAAATACACAAATTATTTGGAAGTATTAAATGATAATTTGGCTTTATATATTATTACCATTATTTCCTATCCACATTTTTAATTATTGTTATTTCTATTACCATTATTATTTCTATTTGTTATTATTATTAGTTGTAGTCATTTCCATTATTATAATTCATTATGATTAATATTTATGTTAAATCTTATTAGTGGTAGTTATTACTATTATTAACTTTCCTTTATGATTATAATTTATTATTATTACTATTAGTGTTATTATTATTAATATTATTGGTGTTTATTAATTAATTTTAGTGTTATTATTATTTTATTTATTTATTTTAATATTAGAATAAATATTAGTGGCAGTTGTTAATTATCATTTCTATTATTTTTGTTATTGTTATCATAAATTATTATTATTGTTGTTAAGTTAATTATTATTATTGCTATTCTTGTTGTTAATTCTATTGTTATTATTATTTTAATTAGTATTATTATCATTAGTAGTAATAGTATTTTCCCTATTTCATTTTATCTTATCCAATTACCCTTTGATCTATCCCATGATCCTAAAACCCTTTACTCATACCCATTTAGCCTATACCCATTAACTACAACCTGAAACCATATATCACTCCCTATATAATCCCCACCTTAACCCTAATCCCAAACCCTAATTATTTATACTCTAATCTCCCTCTTTCTTCTCCCCCAACCACCAGCACCCCTCTCCCCTTGTGCGCCACCATATTCCCCCCAAAACCCAATCGGCAACCCCTGCATAGGGAAGCACAAAAGTCCAGTGCCCTCCCCTTCTCTTCTTCGTTGAGGCCTAGCCTCCAGCTCCCTCCCTTTTCGCACAGTCTGGAGCTCCCATCTGAAGCGTGCTCTTCCCCATCCAGGCCACACACTATCTCTCTCTCATATGCGTGCATGCATACATTCACCCGTAATCGATGACACTCTATCGAGTCTCCCCAACTCAATGATGCCCCTTCGACTTTGGTGTCGCTGCCTCTCCCGCCGTGAACTCTGTCGACGCTAATTCAAGGAAATGACTTATTCATTAGAGTTCTGGATTCATATGATTGGATAAAACTTTGATGTTAATTGAGTTTCACTTCTAATTCTAAATAGATTAATAGAGCACAAGTTGGATTTGTTTTTCTATTAGAACTCTTTGCTTAAATGTCGGATTTAGTACGCAATGGAAAGAACATTGATTCTGAATTCAAATGGATATAGTCCTGTTGGTTCTGATTTTGCTTACTTCACATGTGTTGTGATGAAGGAAGCTTACGGAATCCAAGCTGCCTCGACAAATTGGCCCTAAAGGTGAATTGCTAAAATTTTGATTTTGACTTAAAAATATTAGGAGAAGCACATGTTGTGTTAGAAAATGGCTTCAAGGTTGCAAGTGCTTTTACTCTCATTTCATTTTTTCATTCTGCTCTTTGCTCTAATGGTGCCAAGCCGGAGAAAGACATTGTTTAAAAGGTTCGAGCTCCTCACAGGAATTTAGAAAATACAGTCATTGATGGAACAGGCAGAGAGGCTACATTGCATGATTCTCTGAATAGCTTTCAAGGATTTGATGAGAGGAAGGTTGGAAAAAGTAGAGTGTTGGTATATTCAGTGGCATGGCTTACTCTTGCCATGGCTGCAACAACAGGGTTGGGTGCGGTGTGCAATTTCTCTTTTGGGAGTTAGAGCCGCAGCGGGCAGGTGTATACAATGGATTGGCTGCTGGAGTAATGTTGGCTGCGAGCTTTGATCTGGTGCAAGAAGGACAGACATATGGGGGGTGGGAAACTGGGTTGTTTTTGGATCATTGGTGGGGCAATTTTCATTTGGCTCTGCAAGCAGCTTCTTGAACAATACGGAGAAGTGAGCATGTTGGACATAAAAGCTGCTGATGCAAGTAAAGTGATTCTCATCTTTGGAATAATGTCACTCCATTCTTTTGGAGAGGGTTCTGGTGTTGGAGTATCCTTTGCGGGCTCCAAAGGACTAACTCAAGGTCTCCTTGTCACTTTAGCTATAGTTGGGCACAACATTCCTGAAGGATTAGTAATTAGTCTACAATTCTGCATTATTATAGCGCATTCCCTAGCGATTTATGAATAAAATATCATTTCTAATTGCGTTTTGCTCTACTTTGCAAATAAATCAAGAGTCCAATGGCCAAAGGGTAATAAAAGCATAATTAAACCATTTTGGTAATTAATCCGCAATTCTTGGAGGCCAAGTAAGGGATCTTCTAGAAGATACATCAAACCTAGACCCTTGCGCATGTCAGACGAATATACAGATGAAAATACCTGTAACGGAGCATACCAAGAAGGTCCTAGAAACGACGGGAACCACTCGCCAAAATCGAGGACCTAAGTCCCTGGTATTACCGTGAAAACATGGCAATAGTCGTGTTTTCGCTACAATATGGTGGGGCCATGCGTCGATCTTCGACGCGTGGCCCCGTCTCATCTTTTAGAAGCCCCTTGTCGCCTATAAATAGCCCTGCAAAGGTCGAAACGAAGGCAGTTTTAGATTTAGGCTAGGTTTTCTATCTTTAGTATAGTGTAGTATTGGTGTTCTTCCTTTCTTTTATTTTATATTTTTTTATATTTTTAGATCTTATAGTAGGACTGAGAGATTCGGAGAGAGATAGAGAGGGATTGATGTAGTAAATGGTGACAATTTATGTAAAGGCGTCTCCTTTCTTCTCCATTTTAATCTTCTCCATCTTCTACATGATGCTTTGCTAATTTCTTCTTCTCATGACAATCTAACTACTAATCACTAACCATCTAACCTCTTACTTGATAATCTACATTAATCTAGTAGCCTCTACAAGGTCTGCTCTTGCAAGAACCATTGATGGCTCATGATGATTGATTCTAACATTCTAAAATTTCAACACTTAACCCACTAACTTGCAAATACAAACTTATTCATGCTCACCTCTAACCGGTTTTGATGATTTAATAGTAGCTTACAACTTGTTATGTGATATGGATATGTGTTTGAATGTAGAAGAACAATCTTATAGGCCATGCTTTGTATCGTCTCTTGAAGCCAAGGATTAGTGATGGCTAAGAATCCATGTGAGGCAACTATCACTAAGAGGTTAGCATGGTAGTGGAGCAATGGTAGTTAGTAGCCATGAGGTCTTGTATCTATTTTAAAATCAATTTCAAAACTCTTCTTTTATCTTTTCATTGTTGTTTTCACTATCTTCTTTGTTCACTTTTGTTTCATTTTCTTTACCACAAGTTTCATCTTCTTTTCTATTTTGTTTTTCAAACCACTTTCTTTCGTTTTTACATCGTCGTTTTATCGCCTTCTCTAACTATTACGTTCAGATTTCTTCTTTTACTTTTATCATTCTATTAACAAAGAAGAACTGTTAACAACTGATGTGAATAAAAACTGTAATGCTTCTATCACCTATCGTCCCTGTGGATTCGACCCGTTGAGCAATGCTATAATGAAAGTATGGAGGGAACATTAGCACGTACAAGCTTTTACATTGATTTCACAAAACACATATTTTAAGGTGCTAGTTCCGCTCTGATCAATTTTTGGCGTCGTTGCTGGGGACGGGAATGATTTTGATTTCACATTTTTGTTAATATTTTCTTCTCTGTTTTGGTGTGTAGGTTAATTGTGCAGAATCTGAACATTGCAGAACTCTTCTTTGCTTGCATATCACTGCTCTAGAAAGAAGGGACCCTGCTTCTAAAACTTTGCCACGGAAATCAAAGTAAATCCACGAGAACGCGACATTTATGGCAATGTGCTTATCTTTTGCAGAAAATTTACAAGTTGCATATATTATTGTATTCTTCTGCTAATTATCTGCTTTGATTGGGTGGCACATTGCAATAAATTAAAGAACTAAAAAACGGTATTTGAATGCTTTTAAAACGATTTAGACATTTGCATTTAGGCACGTGTCAATTCAATTCTAATGTACTGTACTTTGTTCTGTTGTTGTGATCTTGATTGAGGTGTATATATGGCATTGCATATAGCATAGGACAGACATGTGGGTAGTTTATCGCTTTGTGTTATATCTTATCTATATTACACACTTGGATGAATTGAACTTAAGGGCAAAACCCATACAAGATAAGGTGAGGATTTCATCACCCTTCCTTAGCCCAAAAATAACCTCTCCACTCACACACCCAAGCCCTAATAAAAATTGATAGACGTTGCCCTAGGGACATCTCGAACTCATTAAGAGATTGACCGAGGGTGGAACTTATTTTGAATTTTACTCTTCTGAAATCAGTGTCTACGGTTGGGCATTAAGAGGGTTATGCCTCGAAGATACCGTGGTTTGGCATAATTAAGGCCCGTTGCTTGCGCACGGATACCTCCTACTGTATTTTGCTCCTACCTGGCGATTAGCTTATGGTCAGATTCATAAAACAACCTCCCCCGGGTAATCGACTAGTTAGAAGTCATCTAGGTCTAGCTCACCCTAATATAGGCTTGGTTTTGATTTCTCTTTTTTTATTTTTGGTTTGCTTTTTCTTTTTGTTTGTGATTGTTTGTGAAATGGAATTCAACAATAACAATTCTTTCAATCCTAATATGAATTCATATTTCACACCGATCCATTTATTCGAATAATTCCACCCAGTTTTTCACAATATGAATCAACCAAATACACCGGGTTGACCTTATCCGAATCAATACAACCCATATCCCCAGTCTTTTAATCATAAATTTTCAAAGTAATTTTCACTCTTCACAGAGTCATGGGGATTCACCTCCCCCGAATCAAATTTTCCTCCACCTTTTTGTTGCCAAAGGCCATCACTCAAGTTTTGATGATGATTAACTCATGTAGTTATAATACTAATGATCTTGT